>LZPO01017400.1:252233-274120 GCA_001675575.1 Neotoma lepida
CAAGGACACCAGTGATCATTGGAAGTGACAGGCATGGAAGAGACGTTTGGTGGATACACTGGAGGACCTTGAACATTAAGTCACTGTTTGCTGAGCCTAGAAAACTCTTGAAGGTTTTTCAGCACAGTATCATGCATGTAGCATTCTTGAAGCATTGTTTTGTTTTGTTTTAATTTGGGCTTGTGGAAAGGATGGTTGTAAGAGAGACTAGGGTGAGGGAGACCTTTTCTCATTGTAATCATATAGGAGAGGAGAAAGATTTGGAGATGAAGGGTTGGCTGTGAGATTAGACTTTAGTTAACGGAGTGTCTTCTGTAGGAATGCTAATGGTGGCCAGCTTCTGATTCCACAAGAAAGCTGTTTTTATGATTGTTCTAATGTGGCCTTTAACTTTGAGTATCCTTAAGTATATTTACCATGTTTCAAACCAGAGTGTGGTGCTTTGCTGTTATACNGTTTATAAATTAGAAAAGAAACCCAAGTACGTAGAGGCTCATTTTTAGGTTTTAAACTGTTTGGAGGGCTAAAGCATCATTGTGGTTATGTTGTCCACATATGGACCAGAGACTGTGGAGAGCACTGCAGCTCCTAAGGTCATTTTCTGAGGTCCTTTGCCCTAGCAATAAAAAGCATCTTAGGAATGGTAGTCGCTTACTCTCCTCCCCCACTTTCTTGGATCTGAAAATATGGATTGTTTTTAAAATCCACGACATCCCCATCTGAACATGAGCTCCTGCTGCTCTTTGCATGCTTCTTCTGATAGTCTTCACTTTTATTAAAGAAGCATGCTGCCTAGAATGTAAGTCTAGCATAGACTAGGCACTTCACAAACACTGCATGGAAAGCTGACTAGATGTTATATGTAGGTGTAATGAGCTGTCAGTGGAGCAGTGTCCACTTGAGATCCTGGGTTTGTATTCCACTTGACTGAAGCCTGTCTGCTCTGCACTGCTGTGTGTCTGAATACCTGTGGGTCTACTAGCTTGTTTGGCCTTAGACTCTAGACCATTCAGAAGCTGACTGAATTAAGGCTGGATGTTTGTTACTTAAAATAACTGTCATATTATTTTTCATGAGTGTGAAATGAACTGCTTAATATGTAGCAGTTTTAACAAGGTCTGTACATTCCTGGAAATTCGATACAGTGNCTGTGGCTCTGTTGTACATTGTATCACATGCTGGTTACATTGCCATCGCTGGCTCAGTCATTAGTTGGTTCTGTGGTCCTTAAGGCATATGATCTTTATGCTCTTGTCTCACATCTAAAATGGGTGCAGTTACTTCCCAGTACTGTTTTAAAATGCTATTCTTTAGGGAATTTGAAAAAAATTTAACATTTATTTGTGTGTGTGTGTGTGTGTGTGTGTGTGTGTGTACATAGTTGGTTCTCTACTTTGACCATGTGGATTCCAGAGATTAAACTCAGGTTGTCTGATGACAGGTGCCTTTACTCACTGAGCTATTTCACGAGTCCAGAAAAGCAGATACCTAAAGATTCTTAATGATTATTTTGTTTAATGTAGTTATAGTAACTACAGTTACTGTTAGACTAAAAAAATGTTTTGGGTTAAGATGAGCTGAAAATCTCCCTAAATAGTACAGTAAAGCAAAGGGGAGAGGTGTTAGCAGGATATATTTTTAGGGGATGCAATTGCTGTGTGATCTTCCTGTTAGGTCCCATTATTTGCAGATGTTTTTTTTTTTAACTTTTAATTTTATCTAACTTTTAATTTTATCAAATTTAAACATAAATGTCCTGAACTCATTGAAAATGAAAATCATTGTGCATGCTACTCAATGCCATTCATTTACAGATATCCTTTGCCAGGGTAAATGTCAAGATTGTTAAGANAGTTGAGATTGGAATGGAGAGGAGACTAGGAATCCCCAGATACTTCCTGCAGATGAAGTGTTGGGTTAGAAGTTTTCACAACTGTTACCTTCTTTTCTCTGCACACGAGGAAGCGTGGTGCCTGTACTCCCAGCATTCAGGAGGCAAGCTGGAGGCCAAAATAGGTCATATGAAGAACTCTGTCTTTCATAAAGATTCATACCTTGCTGTAGTGCTTCAGAATTGAGCTTCAACTAGACTGTGATAGACGATATCCAGGATGCTCCTAGTGATTGCACCTGCTCACATCCAGGCCCTTGTGCAGTTTCTTCCCTTAATGGCTTTGCAGGGCTAGAATATGACAGTAAATGTGGCTGTGGAGACCAGCTTTGCTCTCGAGAGCTCATCCTTCCCAGTGCTTTCTCTTTGGGTCTGTCCTTTGAGGGAACAACTTGCTGTCTTAAAAGTAGCCCCATGGAATGACTCATGTGGCAAGGAGCTGATGATTAGGGCCAACAGCCAGGTGAGTAAGCTTCAGTTAAGCCTTGGTGACTACCAACACATGGATAGCAACCCTGGGAGAGACCCCAGCCCGAAGCACCCCACTAACCCAGCTGAATTTCCCATAAGTGTGAGGCGATGCTGTTGCTTTAAGCTGCTGTGTTTGAGAGGGGTTTGTTACACAGAAGTAGGGAACTATGGGTTTTGGTAGCAGAAAAGGGGTGCTTTACACACAGATCTAAAATACAGGCATGATTTGGAGACAGGGCAGTGAACTTCAAGGAGAAGGTTACTGTATCTTGAAAAGATTTCTAATTTAAGACTTTGAGGGGGATTACCATGAGGGCTAACAGGAATGAAATTGGAGATCCTTGCTGTGTAATGGCAGAGAGTTTAGCAGTACTGTCGTTTGTGGTTCTGTGCCTAGTGAGTTGAGAGATCCAGTTAAGAAGGCATCTAAGCAAAGTACTGAAGATAGTAAAGATGGTGGGGAGCAGGATGAGATGAGGGAGGACTGCTAAACACACAGGAGCCAGAATGTGATGCTTTTGAAACTTTGTGCCTTTCTGGATGATAAAGGGTAATAATATTTAGGCATGAGTTCTTGGCCAATGGCAGTTCAATGAGAAGATGGTTGTCTTAGGGTTTCTATTGCTTTGAAGAGATACCATGACCATGGCAACTCTTATAAAGGAAAACATTTAATGGGGTGGCTTACAGTTCAGAGGTTTGGTCTGTTATGGCAGGACATGGTGGTGTGCAGGCAGACATGGTGCTAGAGAGGGAGCTGAAAGTCCTACATTTTGACTCACAGTCAACAGGAAGAACTGAAACACTGGGCACCGCTTGAGTGTATAAGAGACCTCAAAGCCCACTTCCACATTGACACTTTGTCCAACAAACCACACCTACTCCAACAAGGCCACACCTCTTAAATAGTGCCACTCCCTATGTGCTTATGGGGGCCAATTACATTCTAACTACCACACTGGACTAAAGAGGAAGCCTAGGACTATGAAACCTTTCAACAAGGCCTCACACAGACCAAAGGCATTAGCAAGGGCTGATGGCCATTATCACAGGAGCTGCCTTGATATTTGTGGATGTAGCTTTTCTAATTTACTGAACACCAGTGCATCTGAGACAGGAAAGAAGAAACTGTGTACATGAGAAGAGGCGGTTGGACAGCCCCATATTTCTGGCAGGAAGCAGGCTGAGAAACTCCTTAGCTGTTAACACATGCCACCTTTCACAAAGATGAAATGACTCAGAGATTGGAACTGAGAGTTCAGACAATGGAGGGGAGAGTCATGGAGAGTTATTCCCCAGCCCTGAGACGGAACCAAGGACCCAGAGGTTCTTTGTGCCTGCCTGCCATTCACTGTCCCTTTCTCAAGAAAACATTTATCCATTGATGATTTCAGAGAACAGAGCCCAAGAGAGTGAGTTAGAGAGGTGCTGCAATCTGTGCCAGAACTCCACACTTGCTCTTCAGTCACCCACGGGGGTGGGAAGGAAGAGAGGATTCCCTGTGGTTTTCAGAGCACATGTGAGAAACTGAAACAGCAAGGAGAGGATCTCCTGCACACCACCATCCGCCAAGGCCCCGGCTGTGTGCTGAGACTTGGATCCAGCCGATCTCCCCTTTCTCGCAATCATTGAGTTTTCTCTCTGTTGGGTTTCCCATCTGTGTATAGCATGCTTTCCTTTCACCAATGGAAAAGTCACACTCCTCCAGCCTTCTTAATTTCTGGCAGCAACTGTGGATTCCCTTTGCCTTTGAAGCAAACCCAGTAGGGCTGTTCATGCCGGTTCTCCTCTCATCCCTTCTTAAACCACACAGTCAGGTTTCTATTGCCATTGTATTACTGAAATGGCTCCTGTCAACATTGCCAGCAACCCGCCTGCTAATGAATCTGTTGGTCAGACTTCAGCTCTCATTTTTGTGCCCCATTTCTATTCCCACCCCCATGATATAATTTGCTGGGTGTTTGACTTTTCCTGGATACTTGTGAAGTTTATTATTATCAGTTTGAGGTTTATAATACTCTAGGCCAAATCCTTGCTCTTCTTTTAGTCCTTAGTTTCTCCATTCATGCTTTAAAAATATTTTTTAAAATGTTTGAATCCAATGGGCCCTTTAAATTTTTTGTATTTTTCAGCCTTATGACCAATTTAGAAGTAAAAGTAAAAGGGTTAATGAAATAACAGATGGGTATGATGGTACACTCTTGTGGTCACAGCACTTGGGAGGCCAGGCTGGGAGAGTCATAAGTTTAGACTCTGGCTGCAGAGCAAGATCCTCTGCATCTCTCCCTCTGCCGCCCCACAAAATGGTACACTTTTTCTCGTGTCTTTCGTGTATATTACCCCTACAGTGTTTACAAATCGCACTTGAGGGCCCCTCTCCATATTTCTGTTCCAGGGTGCTAGATGAAAATCAAGGCTTCATGTTCACACCAGCTACATCTCCTGTCTTTATTCTGTGTGTTTAACTCCCCTTTGCAAAAGTTGATGTTTTCTTTCTGTTTCCATTTTCTATTTTCTGAGAGCTGCTGCTGTTCTGTATTCTTGCAGGCTCATTTCCTAGTGTGTGCGGACTTGTCCTGTGATACTTTACTCACAGAAGCATTCACTGCAGTATATCAACTGTATTGTAGAACATCACATGAGTTACCCTCCAGCCACTCTTTTAACAGCTGTGGCTCCTGGCCACCTTACCCCTTTGTCTGCCCCTCCTGTACTTTTGTAACAGTATCAGGTCATTTTAGGTTTGTTTTGTCCTGTACTTATGTATGATGTATGCATGTGTGTATTTTAAAGACAGGGGCTCACATAGACGAGGATGGCCTTGAGTTTCTGATCCTCCTGCCTCCACCTCCTGAGTATCGGGATTATAGGTGTGTTCTGACTAGTGGATGCAGTGCTGGGGATTGAACCCAGGGCTTCACACATGCACTTTACTGAGCTATAAGTACAAGTGCAGCCCTTGCTTTAAAATCTGTCTCTTATACACATCTAGATGTGTATAAGAGACAGGTGTTAATCTCACAATGAGGTAAGCTGAGATCATCAGCTTACTGAATCTCTTTGAAATCTACAGAATGTGCCTCATTTCTCATTTTTCATCTGTGAAGATGTATTAAAGCTGAACCCTGGGGGCTGGAAAAATGGCTCAGCAGTTAAGACGACTTGTTGCTCTTGTAGGAGAGGACACCCAGGTTCAGTTCCCATCAACTATCTGGTGGTGTACAACCATCCATAATTCCAGTTCCAAAGGATCGGATGGCCTCTTAGGACCTCCACCAACACTAAGCACACATGTGGTCACATACTTACACATAGACAAAACACTCACAAATAAAATGAATAAATCTAATCCAAAAAAACAAAAGCTGGATTCTGTTGTATTAGTGCCATCTGAAGCAGATTTTCTGTTAAGCACAGCTAAAGCTAGTCCCAGCACTGGAACTATCACAGGTTGTGTGGTGGTAGGTTGAGTTGTTACATCAGTCTTTGCACTGCTTTCACTCTTTGTTCTGTTCCTGTCCTTTTGTAGGTCTCGAGTTGTGCGGATCTGAATCTGCCTAGTAGTGTATGGTGCTTCACAGACATACCTCATCCACATTTTGATTCCCCATTTTCCTTTAGCAGTATATGTACCTCAAAAGACAACTTCCTTTATATGAACCTGATAGTCTCTTACCTGCCACTCGACACCTTATGTAGTCATCTTACAAATTCTGATTCCAGACTTCAGGTGTGTTTCCAATGGCCCCTCTTTACAGTTACTCCTGTTCTTCTCATGCACAACTTACGGAGCATTCAACGGCCTTAAAAAACCTTAATAACATAAACATAGCATAAAAATAAAACATAAGCTAATTTTATTGAAGAAAAATAGGTGTCTTTGTACATAGTTACAGAACATTTTTCTTTCTTATATATAAGCATTATTCAGAATGATAAATACAGTCTTTCTACATTGTGCTTTTCAGTTCACTGTGTACGGGCCCTATTGCACCTGGTGCTTTTGTCTTTACAGTGATGGAATGGTGGCGGGGACAACTCAGAGGAGGAAGGGTTATTTAAGTTAGCTCACACTCTCACGAGGTTCAAGGCATAGTTTCTTGGGCCAGTGCCACATCATGGCAACAGGCATCTAACGTAAGGAGAACGTCTTTACCTCATTGTAGATAGGAAGAAGAGAGAGGGAAAGAAGAAGGGGACAGGAGTAGTTGCCCTAACAACCTGTTGTTAGAGTGACTTCCTTCCTCCAAGTAGGCCTGACCTCTCAAGTTTCCACAACTTCCCCAAATAGCATCAGCATGGACCTGGGGGCATTTCATATTCAAACCTGTAACCCTACTACCACCATTTCCCAAACTGAACTATCTGGGAGAGTTTTGTCCTCTGAACATGATAAGGTGAAAGAAGATTGTTGTGTGTCCTCTTAGGGAAACTGACCTGAGTGTGTTTCATCCAGGTTCTAGACATACTCTTGTTCACTTGCTGACTCTTAACTTGAGAAAATCCATCTGTTTAGGATATCCTCTAAAAATCAATTTTGAGCTTGGCATGATTTCTTAATGCCTGTAATCTCAACACTTAGCTGAGCCAAGAGGATTACTATGAGTTTGTGGCTAGCTTGAACTAGCTTGGACTACCTAGTAAGCTCCAGGCCAGCCTGTATCACAAAACAAACAACTCTCTGTACCTTTGAGATTTCACTCATAATCCAGTATGTCCATGGCCTCTGAGTTTAGAATGATGCTTTCTTTGCATCTTGTGAATCACTTAATAGTTAGTAATTGTGAAGTGAAATGTCTACTTTTAAGATTTTATACTCTTCACTGTTGTGGGTGAAAAGACTAAAAACACTGAATTTGTAAATGTTCAGAGAACACTAAGCAACCCATAAAAGACAGTCTACAAACTTCTTTATGCTCTTTTGAAAGATGCCACAAAACTTTGCGATGCAATGAGAAAACAGGAGTGTCTTTCAGACTGGCTTGTTCACAGTTATTTCATTCTTCAGTCAGTGGGTGCTGTTGATCTGTTGTTTAGTCTTTACTGCAACACAGATGAGAGTGTAATAACTAAAGGACGACAGAAAATCTGCCTCCCTTCTCTCTCTCTCTCTCTCTCTCTCTCTCTCTCTCTCTCTCTCTCACACACACACACACACACACACTCTCACACATTCTTTCCTCCGTTTGACAGGGTTTCTCGGTGTAACACCTCTGGTTGTTCTGGAACCTGCTCTGTAGACCAGGCTGGCCTCAAACTCACAGATATTGGGCTGCTTTTGCCTCCACAGTGCTGGAATTAAAGGAGTGTGCCATCACCACCCAGCAAAAATAAATGTTCAGTTATGCAAAAAAATAAAATAAGATTTCTAAAGCCTCATGGCGAGTATTGGATTTATAAAAGGATCTAAGGAACTGTATGTTAATCAAAGTACAGTCAAGTTTTAAAAAAAATTTTTAGTTCTTGAGATTATAATATAATCACATCATATCCTCCTTCCCTTACCTCCCTTCAAGCCCTTCCATATAACCTCCTTGCTGTCTTTCAATTTCATGGCCCTTTTCTTTAATTGTTACATACACACGTGTGTGTGTTCATCCCTAAAATATAAATACCACCTGCTCAGTCCATATAGTGTTACTTGTGTGTGTACTGGACAACCATTCCATATAGTGTTACTTATATGTGTACTGGACACCATTTGGTGAGCTCTTCCCAATCCCAGCATCGTTTCCTTGTCTGTACTTCTTTGTCTAGAGTAAAATAGAATCAGGTTTTAGAAGTAACCTTTTCAGATTATTTTGGGATAGTTCTGTTTTTTTAAAAAAGTCATAAAATATAAATCCTCACAAATAGAAACCCCCAACTCCCATTCCCCTGGGTAGAAAAGAAAACTTCTGCACTGATGCTGTGGACTGATGCTGTGGACTAAATTCTGTGTGATGCTGATGCTCTCAAATGCATACCCCTCCACCAGACCCCTCCTAGCTTACAGATAATGCTCACATGACATTTCCGTAGGTAATAGCTGCCTTAAACTTACCATTTCCAAAACTGAACTTCTGATCTGTTTTTAATTTTTAAATATTGTGTGTGTGCATGTGCGCACATGCTTGTACTCACCAGCCATAGTACACTGGTGGAGGTCAGAGAGTAACTTGTAGGAGTCAGTTCTGATTCCACCTGGTGGGTACTAGGGATAGCATTCAGCAGGCTTGCTTGGCAAGTGCTTTAACTGAGCCATCTCGTAGTCCCATGAACTTCTGGTCTTCACTTGCCTTCTTCACTCTGACATGCCCATAGCTTTCCTCTTCTCAGATAATGACATCTCTCGGCTTCTTAGAACCACAGAATACTGTAGTGACTGTAGCCTTGTTTTTTCCCTTGTGCTAGTCTTGGTTATTAGCAACTCCCCAAGGCTTTACCTTTCAAAAGTAATGTAGGTCTGAACCTTTCACTAGAGCTACTATCTCTGTCCTGATTCAGGGAACCATCCTCCTTTGCCTGGGTTATTGTTCCTGCTCCTTGCTTGGTCTCCTTACTTACCTCCAGCACTGAGTAATTCATCTAAAGCAGTCTTCTTAAAATGTAAATGATCATGCTCAGATGATCATTCAGCTCAGAATTCACTGATGTGTGTCACTCCAAGCAAAATCCCAGACCCTGCCAAGGTCTGGTGTGTCTGACCCCTCGGTACCTCTGCTTTTCCATTCCTCCTGCTCTGCCCAGTCTCTCTTCCAGCTGCTTTGGTCTTGTTCTTTCTCTGTGACCTTGCCCTTTGTGTTCTTTCTTCTCCTTGTGGTTTTTCTAGGTCACTATGCCTTACTTCCTCAGTGTTCTCAGATTTCTGCACACATACGATCCTTTCAAAAAGCCCCTTTCAAGCCTTCAAATTCTCCATTACACTTAAATATCTTCTAAATACTGTAGAAATGTCTTGAAAGAACCCCCCCCCAAAAAAAAAACACCCTACCTTAGTGTCCTATAGAGAGTTTTTGTTGTTTGTTTTTTGAGACAAGGTTTCTCTGTGTAGCCCTGGCTGTCCTGGAAATCAATATGTAGACCAGGCTGGCCTCGAACTTAAGAGATCCGCCTGCCTCTGCCGCCTGAGTGCTGAGATTGAAGGATGCGCTGCCACCACCCCAGCTTTGTCCTTTAGAGATTTTTATCTGGCCTTTTTACTGTTGTCTCCCCAATGTATTGTCAAATGGGTGCCAAATTCCTGACATTACCTACTTGTGGCCCTTTCTTTTACAAAGAGATACTAAGTAGCGATGGAACACTCTTTACCCTTGCCACCTGTCACTCTTTTATGGGCACATTCATGAGTGTGTGTGATGGCACTGGTGTTTTAGCGGAACCGCACCTGATTCTGGTGGGTGTCCTGTTTGAATGGTTTTTGACAAACCATTGTACTCTCTTGACTATAAAATCATAACAACAGCATTGAAGACAGACATTTGTGGGAACAGAAAGCTCTCAAAGAATGCCTGGTGTGTAGGAGCTGTCAATACTGTGCTGGTTACCACAGTTACTACTGTTGCAGCCCCAGACCAGCTGTGAGTGCCAGCTGTGCTCCCAAGCAGCAGGACTGAGCAGGCTCTTTGCCACCTGTTTTCTTCCCTCTGTAGGGAGGATACCTTAGGAGTGTTGGTCCCCCTTCCTCTGCCCTTTCTTCCCTCTGTAGGGATACCTTAGGAGTGTTGGTCCCCCTTCCTCTGCCCCTTCTTCCCTCTGTAGGGATACCTTAGGAGTGTTGGTCCCCCTTCCTCTGCCCCTTTCCGCACCTCTCTCATGCCTCCAGCATCTTTTTAGGTCCTCAGGTTCTTATTGATTCTTCTCTCTACTCTATTCAGCAGCATTTAGTAAGGTTTACTTTTCCCTTCCCAGTCTGTTCAGAATCTTCCTGTTTTGTTTTTTTTGCTTCCCATCTTTTTGAAAGTTCTGTGTATTAAATGAAGTAAAATTTCCTTATCAGTTGATTGCCTCAAATTGCATTTGTGTACATAAAAAAGGAAATGTGTAGGTGCCCAAACAAAGGTAAAGTTTTTTTATGGAGTGGAAAATCCACAAGCAAACTCAACCTTAAAGGTTTTACCAGGCACTGAACCAGGCACTCCTGCTCCCTTCTCTTGTCTCCACATCTCCACTTCCATGGCCAATGATTAATTTAGTCTCCTACCACCCGACTTGGAACATGACAGGGGAATAATTTCCCATGTACCACATCACCATTGTCTGAAGCTTCCTACTATTGTAGTCTTAGTCTCTATTGATTTGGCTCAGTGGTCTCAAAGCCCCCTCTCCACTGTTTATTGTATCAGTAGTTCTTGTGGCCCAACTGGAAACCTAGCTACCATTTAAAAACCTGTTTATATATATGGGTGTGTGAATTTGTGTTGTTGNTGGTGGTTTTTTCCCAGTGATCAAATGTGATCAGTATTCTAAACAACTGAACTAAAAAAAACCAGAAAACAAAAAAANGTGTTTTTAGACAGTAATCTATTTTGTGAATTTTAGACTTCTGTAACAGAGGAAGTGACCTCCTTTCAGCATGCACTTGAAAGGGCTTTATTTTGAGGGTTTAACAGTCTTTTATTTATAAGGTGAGCCACTCTGTTGTTACAGTATTACAAGAACAACATTCTTTTTGCTCCTTGGCATTTTAAACATTATTGATGCTTTACCTCTATGTGTGTCTGTGCACCATGTATGTGCCCATTGCCCAGGGAGGCCAGAAAAGGGTATCATATGCCCTGGAACTGAAGTTTACACATGGTTGTGAGTGTCCATATTAGTGCTAGAAACTGACCCATGTCCTCTGGAAGAGCAGCCACAGTGCTCTTAACTGCTAAGTGATTTCTCTAGCCCTCTGCTTCATTTCTTGATAGAATTACTTTTTTGTGAGGCCATATACTTTGATTTAATGGTAGTTTATAATTTTTCAGTAACACTTTCTTTTGAAATGCTAAAATTCGCTTCTTTCACATGAGTAGAAAAATTTTAATTTATACCTTTTAAAAATGATACTTGAATTGAGCAGTGAAGCTCGGTTTTAATCACTTCCTCTTGTCTGTGACAGAACACCTGACATATTAAAGAGGGGTCTCTTTTGGCTCACTGTTGACAGGTAAAGTCCAGCGAGGAGGGGAGAGGGAGGAGGAGAGGAAGGCAGCTGTCACATTCAGTCTGCAGTGGAGAAGCTGACAGAGACAGTGCTCTGGTGCCCACTTGACTTTGCCTCTTATTTATGTGTCTCCTAGGTGAGTTCAGGGCCTGCCTCCTAGAAATACATGTCTTTTACTTGTATTTCTACTGTTTCTTTAAACAAAATTTACTAGGAAGATTTCTGAAACTAATGAAAAGTTCAAAGGAAAAGGGGAAGGAGGAGAGAGCGTCTCATCCCCTCTACTCATCCCTTCCTTGTGAGCATTTGGTACATTGTTTGGGAGCTAGGTAAAAGATAACATGACGTTTATACCTACATCTATTTTAACCACTCATTATTTGAATGAGTTTCTACTGTGCCTTTAAAGAATGTATGTGCAACCCTCCCAGCCTCCCCTGTACATATCTATAATCCCAGCACGTGAGAGGCAGAAAGACAGGACGACACAGATTTGAGGCCAGCCTGGGCCATGTAGCAAGTTCAAGGCTATTCTGGGTTATAGCCAGAGCCCCGTCACAGACAGACATAGGTACATTGTCTAGAGTACCTATAGACTCCATCAATGTCCCTCTCACAGCATTTTCATTCTCATCACCAGGAAGAAAGGAGAAGGAAAAAGAGGGTAAGGCATATGTTTGTATTTTAAGTTAGAACTTCATCTTTTGAAGGCTTTTCCAGAAGACTTCGGGGCTTAATTGTCGTAGCCTGCTAGGACTAATGTAAAAAATTACCACAGACTGGTAACCTCAGGAGATCAACCTGCAGGCAAGGTCTGCTTTATTCCGAGGTTTTCCTCTTGGTATATAGGCTTTTGCCATTTACCTTTTGACTCACATCCCTTCTTCATGTGTAATGTGATTGGGGTCCAGAAGGGGAGACAATTCTGGTGTCCTTTCTTACAAGGATACTAATAAAAGTGAGACCGCCTTCTCCCGACATCTTCTACCACTTTAACCTTACTGCCTTCCTTCGTGGTCTCCTATCATAACTACCTGGGGGCTAAGGCCTCAATATATGAATGGGCGGGCAAGGAAGACATAGACAGCTCATAACACTTTAATTCACAAAGAAATGAAGTTTATAGCCCAGTGTGATGGTACATGGCTGTAATAGAACCCCAGCACCTGGGGCACTGAAGCAGTCTACTCCTTCATGAAATGGACATGGTTTCTAAGAACTTTAAAGTTAAATATATGTGTTAACTCTTTAACAGATTAAGCAGTATGTAAAATATTTTGTGTATCTTTCTGTTAAGCATACTAAAATCTCATAAACTTACTTTGAGTTACTTTTTAGTTGCTGTAGCACAAACTTGGTTAGTTTTCTTGTTACTTACTGACTGCCCTTTGCTAAGTACATTTTCTCACAGCATTGTTCCCAGATGTCCAGAGGTTGCTTGAGATGCTTTTACTGATGCATTTTATTCTTTTGTTTTTGTTTTTTTGAGATTATAGTAGAATTACATCATTTCCCCCTTTTCTGTCTCCAAGCCCTCTCATATACCCCTTCTTGCTCTCTTTCAAGTTTATGGCCTTTTATTTTCATTACTTGTTAAATACACATACATACATACATACATACATACATACATACATACATACATGGATATATGAGTGTGTACATATAGTCTTACATACATAAATATATATTACTAAATACATAATACATTATATATATATTCCTAATGCATAAATACAACAAGCTCAGTCTGTATAATGTTGCATGTATGTGTATATGTTTTCAGGGCTGACCTTTGGTTCTGGATAACTGTTTGTGCTCTTCCCTGGGGAAGATGATTTCTCCTGTGTAGTGGATAGCTATTTTGGCTTTTGGTTATGGGACGGCCCCTTTAGGACAACAGGTAACCACGACACCTGCCTAAGACCTCCCCCTAAGGCATGATTCACGGGGAGCCCCTTAAAAATTTGGGATGCCTACGTGACCTGCCTGCTCCTGCCACTTCTGGATCACTCACGGTCTCGGAAGACAGACTGAAGACCAAGCCAGATTTTTTCCACTGGATCGCGTTGCTTTCCTGTCCATTCCTGTACTCGTCCCTCCCCCTTTTCCGTAAGTTGTTTCTAAAATAAAGCTATCTTGATAAAATATAAACAATTGGGCTGGCCATCTAATTAGCAGCGTTCCTAGTTGCCTGTATTTCCTTGTGTAGGACTGAGGCCTCATGGGCACTGCCCCCCCCCGCCCGAACTTTTATAAAAGAGGAGCCCAGATGAAGCTAGTTTGATATTTCCGTAAGAAGTTTCTACTTTGACAGCCTTTATTTCACTTTCACAATCTTGCTCCTACAATTTCAGTTTTCTTGTATTCCCATTATTGCATTTTGAGGCTACTCTTGATCTGAAGAATTCTTCTCCTTCTGCTTGGACATTCACAATTCCCTACTTTTCCATTCTCTGATCTCCACATTTTTTATGCTCTCCTTTGTCTGGCTACCTGGTAACACAGTACATGGAGAAGCCCAGTTATATTTTGGAGTATGGGCCTTGGAAACATGTTCCTTCACTGTCAAAGCTGTTCTTCTTCATCCCTCCCTCCCTCCCTCCCCAGGTAATTAGCACAAATGAACATAGTGACCTTTTGGAATCTGTTTCAAGGGCAGCAGCCAATGTGCCAGCTTCCCCAAGGAGACTGTTGGATGGAAGCCAGCTCCATGAAGTAAGAATGAGAAGTGTGAACCCTTAACATAAGCATTTTCAAAAAAGGATGCCTAGAAATGCTGCTATCCCTAAGCACTGAAAGGGTTAAAAACATCCAGTGAGTTATTTTCTTAAAATTTCATGTTCTGTGTAGTTGTGTTAATGTATTGGTAAGTGGACGAAACTCACATTTTAAAACTCATTTTTTGCATATAAAGTTAAATACATACAGTTTGTTAACTCTTACATGCTATCACTAAAGGGACCCTAAAATTTCAAATTACTAGCTGTCAGAACCTAAAAATATACCCCCACTGTTCTAGGGGAGGGGATGGGACTAACTTAATCAAAAAACGCTGTAAATCCAGCTATGTGTCCTGTGCTGGCTATGTGTGTTCTCACAAGATAGGTGATATTTATAGTGAGATCCTAATGTTTTTAGCACAGCCCAGTTAACCCAAAAGTTCTGTGCTTTTCTTTTGTCTTTGCAGTTTATTATTTTGGTTTTTTGAAAGTATCTTTATCATTAAAAAGTGACAGGAAACATGACCCTGAAATGCTTGCCATAATGTGAACATATCCTATCAACACTAATTCCTAGTACACTGGTGTAGATGCAGCTTCCCAGACTATAGTGTTACTATTGGCAGGCTAGGATTATGCATGTAAATAATGTTCTACTAATGAAAACTGGTTTACTACCCAACTGGGCTAGGACTGAACTGTTCTGGGGTTTCTCTTACAACCCAGCTGTGCTATTTTCTGTTAGCCTTACTCTGTTCATATAGGTACCTGAACCTTTTAATGGGGCCTTGCCACACCAGTCTGCATTGACATTTTGTATGTTTAGAATCCTAGTCCCAGAAAGGAATGGGAAGTCATGGAGACTAGAGTCTTGGCAGTGACACACAGAGACTCTGTGGTTCAGAAACGAAGATTTTTGCAGGGTGTGGTGGCACATTCTTTTAATGTAGAGGCTGAGGCAGGAAGAGCTCTGTGAATTCAAGACCAGCCAGGGGTACATAGTGAGACCCTGTGGAAAGAAAGAAAAGGTTTAACCCTGCCCCTCATAATGAGCATGTCAGAAAATAGATGGTACATGCTATTCTGGGTTGCTGGAAGATTCAGAAGATAAAAGTAGGTATTATGAAGTGAGGGTTTTCAAAATGGTTAAGAAACACTGGTTTAGAGTCTTTTATTTTCTCAGACTAAAAGAATTTCTACTTTGGTAAGTCTGCAGAAGCAGCATGTCATTAGAACTTGTTCTGACTCCAAGATGTAGAACAACTTAGTAAAATGTAGGCACGCCACAGGGGTGATGTATTCCTAACCCCACATTTTCACATAGAGATTTGAAGCCAGATTAGTTCAAACAACTGTTAACTGCCCAGCTTTCTCAAGTGTGGGGGGGTGTCTGTCAGTGGGTGTGCCCCTTAGAAGGCACTGAGGGTGTGGGAGCTGAAATGTGTCTTGTCAGTTAGTCCCTGCCTTGAAAGAGTCACCATGGGGTAGGCTAGGGTTTAGAGCCTGGGCCTAGCCATTAATAACCAATTAATGTGAACCGATGATCAGTATTGCTTGACATACAGACAAAGGATGGATTCGATTCAGAATAGAAGTGTCCGTGTTCACTAGGGCTGTACTCTGCGACAGGTGGAAATAGATTCTGGGTTTTAAGAAGCTTACCTTCTTTTCGAATCTTTTTAGTTATGAATGAAGGTAAACACCTTTTCATCAAAGGGACCATTGGAAGAGGTAGGACTGGGAAGTAGACTTGGAAGAGTTAGTCAAACTAGAATACTGTTCAGTTTATGGCAAATTAAAAATAAAGCATTTGGCTGGGTGTGATGCACTCAGGAGCCTGAGGCATCTCAGTTCAAGGTGAGTTCAAAGTGAGCCTGGTCTACAGAGTGGGTTCCATAGAGAAGGACCTGGTCTCAAAAACATAAAGAATATTTGAACAGAATGTGTCCTTGAAGAAGGAATTACAGGCTTGTTAATTCTCTGGCCTGTTGGTATTAAGCTTTATTTGGAGTCTTGATATCTAATGAAAGCTCTGGATGGAAAGGTCCTCAGAACATGCTACACACTTCAAAATTTTACTCAGTTTTAGGGGATCACCTGTAGAGCCCAACTTTATTAAAGATATAAATTCTTCTGTCACTTAATATTGCCTAGATTTAGTGAAAATGCAGCAACCTTGGTATCCCAGGAAGAATTTGAGGCTAAAAGATGATCAGTATTGCTTGACGTACAGATAAAGGATGGATTAGATTCAGAATAGAAGTGTTCATGTTCACTAGAGCTGTACTCTGTGAAAGGTGGAAATAGATTCTTGGCTTTGAGGAACTTACCTTACCTTTTTTNAAATCTTCTTAGTACCTTTTTTGAAAATTGAAGATGATTGATACAACCGAGGTATATGATACGTTTTCTGATGGATAACTGAGGAGCTTAGAGAAGCATCTGCACTTCAGACTTAACTGTAGTCCTGCAGAGATCTTGCCTACAACTTAGCCTGTTGTAGGAAACAAGAGAAAAGGACACTACTAATGGCTCCAACTCTGGATACAGTGACAAGAATGTGATAGCAGAGCTCTGGGAATATAGCTCAGGGCTGTAGTTCTTCCCTATTGTATAAAAACCCTGCTGGGCTTGAGCCTCAGTACTTAAAAACGAACAAAACAACAAAAAGAGCTTTCCTGGTAGTAGAACTGTAATATGAGAGATTGCAGTGGCCGCTGTGAAGTTGGATCTTTTGGTACGAAGCAGACTTGAAGACTTGAGGTCAGGAGGTTGGATCTAGGTTTGTGTTGAGTGAGGACCAGAAAGCTTAAGAACACAGTAGAGCCAGCAAGTAGCACACTTACTCACTGGTGTCGAGTGAGAGTGGAAAGCCAAAGCATGTTGAAGATCTGAAGGCAAGATTCTAGAATCCAAGGAGACCATACTGGCAGAGGAATTTTGATGCTGAGGTAAATAACGCAGGCAGAATTTTAGGAATGAGATTCTTGGGTATGGTCCCTGAATACTAGGGATTCAGTTTCTCCAATCAGTAGATTTCAGATACCATTTATTTTTGCATTTATTTTCTTTTACTTAGTGCACACATTGTGCAGACCTACCACCTTTATTCTTTCCTTCACAAAATATTTTCAAAGACTTTTAATTAAAAAGATGAGACATACCAATGGAGGAAGTACCCTCCATTGAGTTCCAGGAGCCCTTAGGAAGGTAGTAAAATGTAATGTTTGACAGGCTCTTTATATGCACGCTCAGGACCAGAGGTCTTTCAGATTTCCAACTCCTGGGACTATGGGTGTTTGTTGCTTGAGCCTCCATAATCTGAAGATTTTGAAATCTAAAATGCTTAAAAATTAAAAAATTTTCAACAGCACTTGAAAATTGCATTATTTTCAGTTTTTGGATTAAGGATATTTGACTTCTGTATTAAAAGCATGAACAGTAAACCAGAGGGTTGTTATGTGGTCTGCATACTGACTATGATTCGTACATCTATGTAACCAGTGAACACAAAGAATACATTGTAGATCTCACAAAATATTTTGTTAGCTCCATAGAAACACATCTTAAATACCATTTTGTGAAGTTTTGGGTGACATAAAATATAAAGATGCCGCTGGACAATGGTGGTGCAAGCCTTTAACCCAGCACTTGGGAGGCAGAGGCAGGTGGATCTCTGCGAGTTCTGAGGCCAGCCTGGTCTACAGAGTAAGTTTCAAGACAGCCAGGGCTACACAGAGGAAAGCTTGTCTTGGAAAACCAAATATATATAAAGGTACTGACAGGTTTACTCAGATTATTCTTGATCTCAGTGAGTTTTCAGACAGAAGCTGCTATCCCAGACTTGTAAGTGGGTCTTTCATATCAGAACTCACGTCTTCCTGCTTACAGGCACTTCACTGCTGAGCCACTTCTCCTGCCTCTTGTTGAACTTTTTGTTTCCCTAATCCAGCTACCTAAAGTACAGAGAGTTCCCGTGGGCACTTCTTCTCCAGTTTTTCAGATGACAACATGCAAAACTAGTGCAATNTCACCACCAGGCCCCTGATTGTGGTGCTGTGGAGACACAGACTCTTCTCACCATGGGTTCTCCTTGTTACTCATCCTGCAGCCACATCCTCTGCTCCTACTCCTTGAGTGTCAGGGCTTCCCCTAATCTGTTCATTTCAGCAGTCTTCTCATGTCAGCCATGCTATGTAAATGAGATGAATAGAATCCTTTGGGGACTGTATTTTTTGTTTGGTTGGTTTTTTTTGTTGGTTTTTGGTTTTTGAAGAAAGGGTTTCTCCGTGTAGTCCTGGCTGTCCTTGAACTCTCTCTATAGACCAGGCTGGCCTTGAGCTCACAGAGATCCGCCTGCCTCTGCCTCGATAGTGCTGGGATTAAAGGCTCGTGCCACCACCACCACCGTCCAGTGGGCTGAGTTTTTAAACTCAGTGTAAACTGAGTTTCAGGGTGTTTCAGGTATGAATCATTTATTTGTCTTTATTGCTCAGTTCCATGGCATAGATGTACCAAAGTTTAAGTGGTCACACAGTAGAAGACATATTTGTTTCCATTCTCTCTGTCTCCTGTTTCTTCCCCTCTTCCCTTCCCCTCTCTCACCTGTTGTGAATAAAGGTATTACAAACATTTATATAGAGCTTTTGTGTGAGTATAGACTTTCATTTCTCTGGGTAGATACTTAAGAGTGAAAATACTGGATCATGTGGTAATTATATGATTTTTTTTTAAAGCAAATGTCTGAGCTGTTTCCAGAGCTAAAGTACCATTTTCTATTCACCAGTAGTATATGAATGATTCAGTTTTCCCATATTCTCGTCACATTTGGTATCTTTACTCTCATTAATCCTTTTTGTCAGTGTGTAGTCTATCTCACTAGAGTTTCAATGTGCATTTCCCTGTTGGCTAAAGATGCTGAGCCCATCTACATGTCTGTTTGACTGTGTATCTTTGGTGAGATGCCACTGTCTATCCATATTCTAAGTGGATGATTTCCATTGTTGAATTTTGACAGTTCTTTTTATAATTACATAGTTTCAGATATACGGTCTACAAATACTTTCTTCCATTTTGTTNATTTTCTTGTTTCATATCACCGAGCAAAACAAAAACTTAATTGTAATACAGTCCAGTTTATTTTTTCCACTTTTGGGTCATGTTTTTGGTGTCTTAAGAACTCTGCCTTGTCTTAGTCTTGGAAATTTTCTGGTATTCCCTCCCCCTTCCTAAAAGTTTTGTAACTTCTCAGGGATAAATGTCTGTAATACTACCTCAGCAGACATGTTGAGGCACCTGGTGAGGGAGAGGTCAAGGCCCAGCACTCAGCATTTGCTTGCTTGGTGGTGCTGTTTGGCTGGATTTCAGAAGTCTGAAAGCTATGTGCATTGCCCTTCCTTTGGTTAGAGAGGCAAGGCTCTTTGTCCGTGCCCATTGGTGTTCCTAGGTGCTCGTACCACAGGTCTGGTGCACACGAGCCAAGAAAAAACCAGAGAACTTACCACCCTGTCCTGAGGGCACTACCCAGTTTGCTTTCTCTACTCTGCCTTGACGAGTCTTAGTGGTTCTAGATGTAGCTTACTGTCAGAGCATAGCTAGGGCTGGAGATGGATCTCAGTGGGAGAGTGTGCGCATGTTCCTGTACATACACACACACACACACACACACACACAGAGTGAAAAAGTGAGGGAACGCCAAACAGAAAGATGTACAAATTAACATGCAGATATTCCCAGAGAAATAAGTGGTGTTTGAAATTAACTTATAAATAGGTAAGTACAGAAGCCAACTTACTGACATACACTCCAGGAGAAATAAAGGGGACACACAGTATCTTTTAAATAGCCTTTCTGGGTTACTATTTTTTCTTTTTAGGAACTAAAACTCTGAAAATCACACCTCCAAACATATCCAGCAAATATCTATTCATCTAGTTATGCAGCCTTAGAAGAACAGTGATGTTACCTTCCCTGGTATATCCCACAAAGTTTTTATTGATCTCTTTTGTGTGGCAGCAAGTTTCAAAAACTTAACCCCCAACCAAAAGTTCCGAGCAGTTTTTCTTCACCCTTCTTTCTTTTCTAGAGTTTGTGAAATGTAAAGAGCAGTGTAGCAATGATTTCATCTGGGCCTCTGTTGTGGCTATCTCAGTGCATATCCGCCTCACTCCCATTGATAGCTATTATTCAGTATGGTGTTGCTTAGGGAGGCAGCAGTTGAGCACATTTTCCAGATTTACCATTGCATGAAGATAGAGAACATCGTCCTTGCACAGAGGCTCACAGCTCCTTCAGCTATCAGGAAGTGGATGTACCAGCATCCCATGAGTCTAGGAGTTCAGGGTTAACCCCAGCAAGACAGTCAGACTTTGCCTCTTAAAAAACAATGAGCGGGGCATGGAGACACAAGCCTTTAATCCTGGTACTTGAGAGGCAGAGGCAGGCAGGTGGATCTCTGAGTTCAAGGACAGCCTGGTCTACATAGAGAGATTCTGTCTCAAAACAAAAGCAAATAACAATAAAAACAGTAACACATTTAGAAACTGAATGCAGACTCACAGCCTTTACTTAAAACTCAAGGGCCATCATCTGGATTCTTGGATTTTAGGAGGAGTAATGGCTGCACTTCCTGTTAGAGTGCCCACTTGGTTTGTTGATGTTTTTAGTCGTTCACGGAATAGCTCTAAGTCTACATAGGTTTAGCTCACATTTGTAATGCAATGAATCCTCTCCTACCACCACACAAAAGTCGAGGAAAAGAATGAAAAAGAAACTGGAAGAAGGGGTTTTGGACCCTGAAGTATGCTCAGCAGCAGGGCTAGCCTCAGCAGAAGCCTGTCATTAGCTCTCAGCTCTCCAAGTTAACCAGTAAGGAGATGCAATAGGCCTGAGCTGTGATGTTCACATAGTGAAAACAAAAGTAGCTATTGATTTAATCCTGTTACATGGTGTTGATCTTAGAAATCATTGGATTCATGCTAGGATTTGGGGTTTAATCCTGTAAGGATCAGACTTTTTCATCTTATTTATCCTAAGTCCTCTTTAATCTTATTAATTATGCCAGACTATTTTCCCAAAGTGCTAGTGCGTGCATGCATGCGTGTGTGTGTATGTGCAGGTGTGTGCACATGCATATATGTGTGTGTGTGTACACAACTATTTTTCTAAGATAGCCATGTCCCTCTTTCTGTCTTTGAAAGAGAACTTGAGCTTTCTCATGAAGAGCTACAGAGCCCTTCACAGGTCTCCAGGTTAACATCACTATTGTAAGCATGACGTCAGTTCTATATTCAAACACCTAAGATTAAAGTAGGTTTTGGCAGGCTTCTAGAAAGGGACTCTAGTCTTAATCTTGGATTTCCTGAGAAGGCGTGTGGTACTTTTGCTGAAGGGTGTGTGTGTGTGTGTGTGTGTGTGTGTGTGTTTCTGTTTAGAGGCTCTTAGAAATACTAGTTGAATTAATTATAATTATGATACCACTCTCCTATGGCGAAACAGAAAACCAGTTTGGTTTTTTTGTTGTTGTTTTGTTGTTTTTTTACCTTTATGCTGAAATTGTGCAGTGCGTGTTAGGAAACAAAAATACACATTTAGTCTTGAGGCTTTTATATTCACTTTGCAGACTGACTCTTAACTGAATAGGATCTTACGCTCTATAGTTTATTCTTTCCTTTTT
>LZPO01017401.1:6751-17553 GCA_001675575.1 Neotoma lepida
TTATAGAAAAAAAGCATACATGTCTCAAAATGCTTCTATCAATATGAAGATTTAGGACTACACAGACGCTAAGAATCAATTAAAGCAACGGCATTACTAACCCATTTGTAACTCAGAAATGGTCTCNACCAGCGACCAGTCTAAACTGTAGCCACAGTGAGATTTGTCCATCAGGTTGTCCAGCACTTGTCTCACGGTCTGTCTCTCGTCCACCATCATTGTTTTAGAACTGTCATCGGACATGTGGACCCTGATCACCAGCTGCAACAGGTAAACATGCAATTGAATGGTAACTTAAAAACGATATTCTAGAAAAGTATTTTTTTCCACAGTGTTAAATAGCATTCTGAGTCAAGTCTTTGAAAATAAATTAAGACATATTATGACTATGCTGACCTTAGTGTTAAAGGTAAAGCTGAATATCAAGAAACCTGCCTACATAAAATTTAAGCCTTTAAAATATAAGATTATTGTGCTAAGATGATTCTGTGTTACTGATTTTTGTTTGTTTTAAAAGTAGCGAGAAGCCTTTATTTAATGTCTGAGGGATAATACAGATCAGATGTGCCACAAGCAGTGGACCTGAGTTAGGCACTCAGGTCCTGCCNAGAAACCAAGGCTGGCTTTCATAAAACATCTCACCCACAAACCCACATGGGAACAGACAACAGGAAGAGTACATTTTCACCTTTCCATAAACTAGAGGAACATTAGATATAAACAAGAAAATTCTTCACAAAGCAAAACGAAACAGGAAAAAATGGTAAATATTTGAGACCTAGCAAAGAGCCACACATCACCTTTTTCACTTGAGCTTCTTTAATTTTCTCCAGGGCAACTCTGATCTTCTCAGCTTTCAGTTTTGCTGCCTGTTCTTCCTGCAAACACAGAGCATTTCAGCTAAACTGCTGAGGAGAGGGTAAGGACACCAGAGAAGGCTGCATCCTTGGAGGGGCTAGTACTGACTTCATTAAAAACACAATGTTACCACTTCATTTTAAAAACCGCCCTGTTTACAAAATGAAGTAGACATATTGTAACAAGAGAGCACAAAAGGTAAGAGTAAGATTCGATTCCATATTCCAGAGAGAAAAAAAGAAATCTGTGATGTAGTAAATTAAGTTCGATTCTGTCAACATAAAGCAAATGACTCTCAATACCCGGTGTGGGGAAATAAGGATGAACAATGCCCCCTGCCTTCCAGTTGCTACACTCACACAACTCCTCTGTATTAGACTCCCTCCAGAGTTTATGCAAGATTTTTACACAGTTTTGTTTTGTACACTGANAATTTAAGATCATCATAAAAATGTATACAGGACAAACCAATCTAGTTTATTTGCAATAATATAAAACNCTTAACAAATAAGAAGCATAGGTACTAATATTAATCCTCATTAATATGCTAATATAAACAAGAGGCTGNCTTCTAAGTTTTACTGATTTAGAAAATCATGCAACACAATCATGTCAGTAAATTTTAATTCATTAATTCATCAATAAGATCTTTTAAAATGCTAAATATAACTTTACAAATAACCCAATTGTAAGTAATTCTACTTTAGAAAACCTATTATAAACTATAGTAAAAATTATAAAGAACTAAAAATAAAGCATTGTCCATTTTTTCTAATAGCATACAGTATTCTACACTAGTTAGTACTTACTGGTACTGTCCAGCAATAGGCCATGATAAACACTGTAGCTGTAATTTCCAATTAAAAAAAACTCACAGAAGTAAACTTCTGTTTATGAAGGATTATTTTCTATTTCTAAGCTTTGGGTTACTGNTACAAAACATTAAATATCCATATAACTGCCATCTTTTATAAGTCTTTAAAAAGCAAAGTCAAAAGAAAAACCTAATTTTATCAGTCAAACTTTATCCTCTCTGGATTGTGCCCAAAATCCCACAATTCATGTGTTAGTTTTCATAAAAAGGTAACACATCCAGGATAGGGGAAAAAAGGCTAATCCATTTACTGATTTTTTTTTTTCCTATTCACTAAAATTACGATGGCTTTCTTCTCTCCATTTCCTACTAGGCTGTGTCTCCTTAGGAGCTGAAGTTACTACTGTGGCCTAGAGAGCCGGGGGCAGGGAAAGGCCGTGAGCTTACATCCAGAAATCGGATCCCTTTCAATGAATGGAGCCACTGAATTAACAGTGACAAGGCCTGGAAACCCAATAGTTAAAGAACAAAGAACTTTAGTTTAACAATGAAGAGGATTAATACTTAATTNTTGTACTAGTACAGATATAGTCCTCTGACCAAAAGATTAAATAATCCAGTCCTCTCCATTATGCAAATTAATAGCATCATAAAATATGAAGATTGCATTTTAATGTAAGATTTTTTTTCTTTTGAAAAGCAAGTTGTAAGAAACTTAANCTAGTGTTATTGAAACTGTTTCTAGAATGGAGTCTTCTAGAACTGAGAAACAAAATCATTATTAAGTAAATCACCAAATATACAATTTTGATGAATACAGCCAGGCTTGATAATGAATTTGAAATACTTTAAACAATCATGTAACTGATTTCATAAAAAAAACATTAGAAAGCATTCACCATTGCCTGTTTTATTGGCATGAATGNCTGCTGTAGATTAAGAAAATTCACCAATGTATCCATTTACAAGTTTCATTTATGTCTCTGAAAAGTAAATTTGAAGGCTACTGGGGAGAACTGAATTAGAATCAATGCTTTGTATATTTGAAATACAAACATAAACTTCTAAAAATAAAACATTTAAAAATAAATCTGCCATTATTTTATGTGTACAGGTGTTTGGCCTCCCTGTATGTGTGTAGTGTGTGTGTTGTAGTCCGTGTGTNCTGCCTGTAGAGGACAGAAGAGGACACTGGATCCCCTGAAACTGGAATTTTTAGATGGTTATGGGCCACCATGTGGGCTGGGAATAAAGCCTGGGTCCCCCAGAAGGGTAGCAACCACTGAGTCATCTCTCCAGAAAACACATAGATGAAAAGATGGGCAATCGTCCTTGCCTTTGGGGAAGTGCAAGTTAATAAAAAAATACTATACATTTACTACCATGCCCCAAATCCAAAACACCAACACCAATGCTGGTGAGGACGTGGAACAAGAACTGTTGTTCTTACTAGTGAGAACACAGGATGGCTCAGCCACTTTGGAAGACAACTTGGCTGATTCTCACAAATTTAAATGTACCACTGTCACATGATCCAGTAACCATGCTTCTATGTATTCATTCAGATCAGCTGCACACAATGTTTATATATGCTCTATTCATAATTACTTATACCTGGAAGCAAGAAAGATGTCCTCTAATAAGTGAATAGAATAACTACATCCTGGCAATTAAATATTATTCAGCACTAAAGAGAAATGAGCTATCAAGAAACAAGAGGGCACAGAGGGATTGTAAACAAGTATTAATAAATAAAAGAATTCAATCCGTAAAAGCAACATACTAAGTAATTAATCCTAACTCTACTGTGCTCTGGAAAGGGCAGTAAAAAGTTGAGTGGTTGTCAGGGGTTAAGGTGGAAACGGTGTTATTAGGCAGACTACAGAGGCCTTTCAGGGCAGTGAAACTATTGCTTGTCATATTACAATGGAGGATATATGTCAGCATGTCAGAACTCCAAATTGCTCTAAGAATGTCTAAAAAAAATAAACAAAATCAAATATTGGACTTTTCTTAGTTACACATACAGTAACAGTATTTGCATGCTCCCATTTTACTTTAGTATACTACTGTATGTCAAATTCCATGACAGTTTTAGCTTAATTAAACTCATAGATTAGTTCCTGCTCCACACATTGCAAGTATGGAACAGTAAGAGAACTGGGTGACCAAGTCACATATATTTAACCAATTACACTTCTCACACCTCAATAAGGAATCATTTTTTTAATGCAAAACAGCTACATAAAGCTTTCCTAAAAAATTCAATTCACCCTTTCTTTTAGCTATAGAAACTGGTCAACATAATTTCCTTTTAAAAATTGTTTTCAGGGCNTCGCATATAAAAAGCAAGTAACTACCACTGGGGTACATCTCTGGTCCTTAAATTTGTCTATAAAAACAGTATCAAACTTAAGAGCTAGCTGTTTAAATTTCAAAACAGGTGAATTTTAGTCTATTCTCAAGTTTATTACGAGGATAATTTTCTAGAAACTTTCTGAACAAGCAGAACTGGTTACAGTGGGATCTAAACATTGTTCCTGGAACAAACTGTAAGTAAAAAACAAATTGCATGATCCACAATTCCTGTGGGCCTCATGCTTTTCCTCTGNGGGTTCTGTTTGTATTTTCTAATTAAACCATACTGTGTTTTTAAGCCATAGCAATATTGGAAAAAAGGAAGCCATCTTATATATTCTTTGTGTTGTGCAATAAGGAGNCAGATCATTACATCTGTGTTGATGTGTTTAGATAATACATGGAAGACTTCCGGTGGTTTATTTATAAAGGCAATGCTAGCCTGTGTTCACTAATTCAAAGGACAAAGCTTCTTCCATTGTATTTTCTGCTGACCAGCTCAGATCTTCAGTCTTCTGTCCTGTATTTTTTGACTAGCCCTTTCTTCATGTTGTCTCNCAACTATCCTAAACATAGTAAGAGATACCTCACTCATATAAAAACAACTTTCTCTCCTACTTCTTCTCTTAAAAAAGCAGGAGACAACCCATTCTCTACTGAAAAACTCCTGTGTGGCTATCAACAGCCATCAAATGCCAAGCCTCCTCAAATTTGCACATAGCACAAAAACAGGGTAAAGATCTNATGATTAAATGAAAACCAATGCTGGGTTACAAAGTGAAACATTCTCTGGGGTGTAAAGATCGGAATATCAGTGCTTAGAGAGTTACAGTTGCTGAGAGAGGGACAGTGAATGACTTCAACAGAGAAACTAAGACTTTATAGGTTCAGANCAAACATAATGAAATTAAGGTGCTAAATAGTGGTTTGCAATTTCCCTGGAAGACTGCAACAATGAAAAAGTAACAAATTAACTCAAAGAGAACTTGAAGTGATAATTTAATATTCATTAGATGGTCTACTGTATAATGNTGCCCAGAATCAAAGTAATTATAGCTAACTATTTCTCTGAAGAAATCATGAAATTACATTAAGCTCTCNTCAAGAGAACTAACTTTATCTAAAATTTGCTGAACCACAAGTTACCTTGTATATGATATCTAATTTATATTNAAAAATACAAGGCTTGTATGATTATTATAGTCACTGTACCAACTAAGACTCATAAAGATTACTGTCTTAAGATCATACACATATTTATTAACTACTTAACTACATATTCATTATACCATGACCTCAGTTTCTATTGTCCTCACTGGTTTATGGTGCTGGTTTTGGGGTATCAATAAATAAAACTACTTGTTAAAGACATAATGTGAAAGTATTTTAGCATCTTTTCTGAAACAGAGAAAATGACGGTTACTACTAGCATAGTTCTTAAACTCGGGTAGACATCTGGAGGTTGGGAACTNGCTTTTCTGGTAGAAAGCCAGACCACTCCATAGGTTGGTATGTTAGTAGTACACATACTGAANGTACAGCTCAATGGTAGAGGGCATGTTGGGTATATGAAAGGTTCAAGATTCAATGCCCACCACCAAAGAAGGAAGGGCANATAGCTCACAAGAGGCAGGTACTCTGATAGAGGGCACTGACAACCTCAGAGTAAGGTTCATCTGAGCTCTATGTCTGGGTTGCTTAGGAATATGCCACCTCTTCCATGATGCCATCCCAAGCCCATTCTTAAGTGTTTAGGTTCTACACTACTGAACCACACTCTTGCTCTAATTTCTTACTGCACAAGCAGGGTACTACTATACCTCCTTATGCAGTGGTGTATCTGGCTAATAACTCGGTTGTTACTACCAGATATCCTACCAACTCACTATAAGCTATAGGTAGAGAGTTGTCATACTTCAGTCTGCACTGCAGTTTCCCTGGCAGAGGGGATGAGAAGTTACTNACACTTTAATCTCAAACTTACCAAGCACAATTCTTTCTGTGGGAAGAACTTGTTTACTGCCTATAACNTCCAGGACCACAGACATTGGCACATATAAGGCACTCAACAAATAGTAATTGAACGGATGCTGCTGCTTCCCCACCAGCTCTCGCTGCATTTATAGAAATACCAGTGTCCTAGCAGGCCTTGAATGATCTGGCTCTTGTTAACCTTTATCAACACAAAGCAGAACACTTGCAGCTCCACTGTATTCNGGTCNTCTCAGCACCACAGACTTCAGCTTTGCTCCCTCAGCCTACCTACATGGAATGTGCCTTTCTCTTCAGGCCGGCTTCTTTTCATCCTTTAGACTTCAGCTTCAATCTCATCTACCAAAAAGGGCCTTTTCTGGCCTCACCATCAGTGAAACAGACTGTTTATCTTCTCCTTAGGATTCTCTACTTCTTTGTTTTCTTCAAAGCACTTACCATAATTTAGGTATTTTTACATGCTTGTATACATATATATGCACACACACACACACACCAAACAAACAAACAAACAAAAAAAACCAAAAAAAAAGATAGGGTCTCTTATAGTCCCAGGCTGGCCTCAAATTCATTGTATAGCCGAGGATAGCCTTGAACTCCTGATTCACTTGCCTTTATCTTCCAAGTGCTAAGATTGCAGGTATGTACCACAATGCCTGGCTACTTTATCTTCATAACAGATTCTGTGCTCCTTAAGAGTAAGGAATATGTCCATTTTACAGTGTTGTACACTAACTAGTATACTTTGAAGTACAAGGGTCAATACAGATGACTAGACAAATAGGCGAGAGAAGTGGTAAAATGTTCAACTCAATCTGGGAACAGTGTAAGAAAAAGATGNGGGACAGAGTTAGAGACAACTCTAGTGCTCGGATATGTGCTAAGAGACTGCTATTATGGTGGAGGAATGGGAATGAAACAGATGAGTAAATCCAGTAAAATCTGAGGATTACAACAGGCTCATTACANATCTGAGATACTAAGTGAGGAGTATAGTGACAGCTGGTCAGAATGCTCAGCCCGTGTCACTGGGAGAGTGGTAGAAAGTTGTGGGGGCCCAGGGTGAGTCTCTGCAGGATTTAAGTGCTAGNAAATAAGATGCTGATAATAGTCAGGAAACCCTAACAGCTGTCAGCTATCTGGAAAAGCAGGGGACAGACATAGAGACAGTGCACATGGCAAGAGCTAGCATTCTCTTCTAGAACGGATCCCAGTCAAGCTATGAGGGTGGACACAGGTTAGAAAGTACATGGACAAAACCTGCTTAGATTTCCTCACTGCTCTGACCTTTATGCTGCTGATTCTGGATTTGTTTCAGAAAGGAAATGTGGGGAAGAGAAATAGTCTCACTACTTATTCTGTCAAGGGGTCTTTTTCTTTGAGCTGCTTCTTAGAGGGATTTTGAGTTTAGTCAGTTACCTTCTCTCCAAAGTTTATGCTATGAATAAATGAAAAAAAACCCTCTCAGATATAATAACATACACAGCCTCTACATTAATTATTCTTACAGAAATTATAAGTCTGGCGTTCTTGAACTTAATGTTGTGCTATAAACGAGACAATGATTAAGAAAACAGCCATTCGGCTCCTTGATTATTGTTACCTAGTTAATAATGAGAATTGATAAAAGATTTTAAGTTGTAAAATAGTATCCCAGCAAAATCCAGCTGAACTGAATCAATCTGAGGGTAGAAAACTGAGAAATTCAAATTGTGATCTTCTCTTCTGGTAAGACTAAGTTAATATAAATCAAAATTCTGTCTATGTAATTAAGTGTTGTAATTAAACCAGATATAGTAATGTAAGCAAGGGCTGTAAAGCTTGCAAAAGAAACTCATAGCATAAAACCATTAATAGCAAAAGTTAAACTAAAGCAATGTTTTTAGGCTTTGAAATGCAATAGAACATTATACTAGAAAAAGTGCAACATACTTGGAAGAATACTAGGCATCTGTAGAAGTTAAAAACAAGTGGAAATTACTGAACATATTTTTGGCTCTGAATATTAACAGTCATTAGATTAGGAAGACAATTACTTTCAGCAAGAGAAAAAGCACCCTGTACTAAAGACAGTGGTGCTCCGTAATAAGAAAGAGATACTGAGAATACAATCCCAACCAAAGATCATATTCTGTCTACAGGCAGTGAATAGTTACATGCACGTGGAAGACAGCGGCGTCACCTTGGTCAGCAAATGAGAAGGTTTTCCTGCAATGTTTCTCAGAAGAAGGGAGGTTTCCCTGTCCAGATAGGAGTGCTTGTGCAGGAAAAGAGAGAGAAAACAAAAAAGGCAATAAGAAAAGTCAGTGGAGGCTTTATGTGTCTTAAAATAAAATAGACAGAGCAAGAATGACTTTATAATAAATCTCATATCTATTTTCGTAAAATGACTGAAATATGTCCATCAAGAAAAAATTATTTAAAAAAAACCAAACCACCACCACCACCCACAGAAAGGAGTAAGAGGTAAAAGGCCTGTCTGTGCCCATGGATGTGTTCCAGGTGACTTGCTGATTTCTGGCTCTGCATGACATATGCAAGTATCACAGAGCCAGTCTAGTCTACAAGTCAGTGGTCAAGAGTGCTGTGCACAGAGCACAAATAAAACTGTGTCAAAGGCTAGTGACTATAGTTCTTCCTATTAAAAATCTGTAAAAGATTTACAGAGATTTAAACAGTATACTGTGTTTAGAACACAAACATTTAAAAAACTGGCAACTATTTCTCATCAATTCAATGATAGGCACACCAAGAAGAAACACTTATATGTATTTTGCCTGCTATTTTGTTTTCAGCAAAATTTTATTAATCCATTCATTACAAGACAGTGTTACACAGTGAAGGACTTTCATAGAAAATGAACACTGAATATTTTTCTCTTGAGCTGATTTAAACTTATTCAATTAATATTTTCCCAGTAATGATGCAAATAACATGGTCCCTAACTACCATTTACAGCTTCTTAGGAACTTAAAAAAAGACTCATTTTGTTTTTAATTATGTGTGTCTGTGTGTGCATGTGAGTACAGGTGTCCAGGGCCAGGCTTGTTGGAGCTGGAGTTGCAGGCAGGTGTGAGTCACCTGGTGTGGGTGCTGGGAACCGAACTCAGATTCTTTGGAAGAGCAGTACACTCGCTGAACAACTGATTGATCTCTCAAGCCCCTCTTGATAAATAACATGTTGCAGTGCAAGCATNTGTGACTGTATGCTAGTGATCCTTAAACTGGGACTGTTTNGTATGTGTATCACTGGACTTGCCTGTCCCTTCATAAATCTGAATTAGTATTTAATACCATGAAATTACTTTCACCATTGAAAGCAATGAATGTGAATAGAAGGTATTGTACCAAAAAATGTTCCATAATGTTATATTTTATAAATCTAACAGTATCAAATTATTCTGACAAAATTCTTTGAAAAANAGTCCAAATAGATACAAGACTTGTAGACAATTTCACAAATCCACATAGATGATACAGCATATTTNTTCAAAACTGAAGACTACTACGAAAGATGCTAACCTTAACTTAGCTCAGATCTANACTGTGTTGAGTCTGTTACATGGTACTTGTCTGTAATGCCAAATTTCCTTTTAGTTAAACATGAACCTATAAAACTGGCCCCTCTCATCCACTCCCCCAAAACCAAAAGAAGAAACCTAATAGTGTATGCTGAAGGGGCTTCCTCATGATCACCACTAAAAAGGGCAAACATTAAGAACTGAGAGAATTATTCCTAGGCCCTCATGTATCTAGTGCTACAGTCCTCTCAAAGATAAAGGCTAGTTATATCACCTATAAAACTGTAGGGAGGCAGACGTTTCTGAAAACTCAAATTTAGTTTAAGTTTACTGCTCAGCCCAGACCAGAGAGAAAATAAAAGTATAAAGACTAAGAAGCAAAATTTTAAAATGTCAGCTATAACTTCCACTATTCTCATTCATTATTTTGTTATCTACCTAAGAAAAATATATTTTTATACAAATACATAAAACACAGCATGGATCTGAAGAAAGTATGTGTGTATAGTGTGTCTCCATGTGTAGGTATGTGTGTATATTGTAGTTACATGTATGTGTGCCTGTGGAGGCCACAAGTTGATGTTGGGTGTCTTCCTTGGTTTCCAGCTTGTATAAAGAGGCAGGGTCCTTGACTGACTTCACTGGTCTAGCTCGATAGCTTTTTCTTGGAATCCTGTCTTTGTCTCCAGTGGCTGGGAGTGCAGGCAGGCTACCATGCCCACCAGGCNTTTAACGTGGGTTCCAGGGATCCAAACTCTAGTCCTCACATCTATACAAGAAGTGCTTTTTACCCCTTAGCCATCCTTCCAGCCCAAGAAAGTAATTTCTTGAAAACTTATCTCAATTTATCTTCCAAAGGTTACTTTTCCAGAAAGAGCCCCAAATAGTGCANTATCAATATTCATGTAACCACACTTCAAGTTTAATTTTTACAATTTTATTTATTTTGTGTACATATATGTACATATATCTTGGTGCCTCTATGGTATATGTGTGTGTTGGTGTACACATTCTACAGTGTAGAAGTCAGAAGATAACTTGCAAGAATCCAGTTTTTTTTTCTTCCACNATGTAAGTCCTGGAGGTCACACCCAGCTCACAAAGATTGGTGACAGGTGCCTTTAGTCACTGAGCTATCTTGCNAGCCTTGCATTTCAAGTTTTAAAAAATGAAATTTGCAGCNNGGCGGTGNTGGCGCACGCCTTTAATCCCAGCACTCGGCAGGCAGAGGAAGGCGGATCTCTGTGAGTTCGAGGCCA
>LZPO01017401.1:32338-43665 GCA_001675575.1 Neotoma lepida
AGCTATGAAATTCTCCTTTAGCCTCAAACTTAACTCTTCAGAAGCAATTTTAATTACTCCTTTCAATAGAGCTGAAGGGAAAATATTTTCTATAAAATAACATGACTGTAACTGAAGACCTATGAGAAGTCAATCTCTTTCCAATTCAAATAAATGGACATGTATTTTAATTACCTGTCCATGGTGCTGAGGCAACAAAGGAAATATGGAGAAACACTCCTTAGCTCAAGAAATTGGTAATATAATATGGTAATTTTTAACCCTGGGGGAGGTTGCTAAGAATTTACAAAAACCTACAGATCCTCTCCCAGCAAAATGGACAACAAATTTTTTTATTAACTATTTTAGAAGAATCATCAACTCCTTAAATCTTAAGTTTGATTAACCATTACCAATGAATACATGCACAGGTAACCCTGTAGTGAACTAAGTAATGACATAAATCTGAATCTTAGCACATCAACTATTTCTTAAAATATCTATAAAAACAAATATAATATGCAATGGTTTTAATGTNTCTCTCTAATGACAGATTTCTATGATGGAAAGTTAGGCAACTGAAAATACACGTGAGAATATAGTACCAAGTGAGGAGAAGTGCCACCTGAGTGGAGTTCCTGCTTCACCAAAGGCAGCTTGGCTCATTCCCACCTGCTTTTCTCTTTTTGGGCTCCTACTCAAATACACAACCACCTGGTCGCAGACACCCTACCCAACATACCAGCTGGCCCTCGGATAATTTCCTTTATACACTATCATTTCTATTTCTTCTGTTTTGTTTCTTCTTTCTTCCCAGCTGTTTTACTTTTCTGTTGCTGTGAAAAACGTCATGACAGAGGCAACTTATAGAAAAAAGAGCTTATTTGGGTTTAGGGTTCCAGAGGGGTAAGAGTTGGTCCATCATGGCAGAGAAGTGGGTCNGTAAGANCAGGAAGTTAAGAGATCACATCTTTTACCACAAACACAAGCAAAGACAGTAAACTACAAGAGGTGCATCTTAGGGTTTCTACTGCTTCGAAGAGACACCATGACCACAGCAACTCCTATAACAAAAATATTTAACTGGGGTGGCTCCCTTACAGTTTCAGAGGTTCAGTCCATTATCATCATGGTGGGGTGCATGCAGCACGCTGTAGAAGTAGCTAAGAGTCCTACATCTTGCAAGCAACAAGAAGTCGACTGACACACTGGACAGTATTCTGAGCATAGGAAACCTCAAAGCCCTCCCTCACAGTGACACACTTCCTCCAACAAGGCCACACCTCCTAATAGTGCCACTCCCTATGAGCTTATGTGGGCCAATTACATTCAGACTACCATAAAGTGTGAGGCTTTAAACTCTTTAGCTATGCCCCAGTGTCCTATTTCCTCCAGTGAGGTTGCACCACCCACCCATCCACCCAATAACCTCTCTAACAGAGTGACTGACTACGGACCAAGTACTTAAACCCCTAATCCTAAAGGGAACATTTATTCTTCAGAATACTACACCAGAATAGAACTGAATACTTAGCCATCATCTTTATGACAAAACTGCTTTCTGTTGANAAATGAAGACTTAAGAACAGGGGAAATGGCTTAGTTATTATGCACAAGGACCTGAGTATAGATCCCAGGACCCTTGTAAAAGACAGGCATGTATGCCTGGGTGGTGTGAGCCTGTCATCTTGGCAATGGGGAGGCAGAGAGANGACGATCCCTGGGGCTTGCTGATCAGCCAGTCTAGACAACTGGGAGCTTCAGGTTCAGCAAGAGACTCTGTTTCAAAAAATAAGNTGGAGTGCCAGAGAGATAACTTAGAAGGTTAAGAAGGCCCTTGCTGCCACGCCTTACAATCTAAGTTCAGTCCCTGAGACCCACATGGTAGAAAGAGAACCAACTCCCACAAGTTCTCCTCTGACCTCCACAAACTCCATGGCATGCATGACTCACTCCTCTACATATAGTGTGAAAATGCAATAAAAAGACAGAGGAAGAGACCAGATATGATGGCTAATCTTGGCTGTCAACTTGACTACTTCTGGAATCAAATAAAACCCAAGCGGCTAGGCACAGCTGTGAGGTATTTTCTTGGCTGGATTATTTGAGGTGGTAAGACATACCCTAAATCTGGGCCACACCTTCCAGGGGCAGCCCGCTTAAAAGGACGTGAAGAAGAAAAGTTTTGCTTTTTGCCTGCTTGCCCACCTTTTCACTGGCAAGCTCATCTATCCTACTGCTGAGGCACTCCTTTGCTGGTATTAGACTCTACTTCTTTAGGAGTCCAACACAGACTGAGGACCAGCAGCTCTCTAAGGATCCTTCCATGTCTCCAGATTGGGACTCTGAGACATCCACCTCATGGACTGAACAACTACTGGATTCTTGGCCTTCCCACCAGGAGGCAGCCATTGCTGGCTGGATCACACCTGTAAGACACTATAATACTTCCTCCCCCCTTAATATATANGCATTCATTCTGTTCTTTTAAANAACGGTGACTAATCCACCAGATGTCAACCTCTGGACCCTATATACATGTGTACACCCACATACACATACCTGCTCCTGCCACTGACAGAGTAGGAAATTAAATAGAAATGGTTTGGTACCTACAGACACCAAAAGACAGTTTAACAAAAATAATNTTACCTTTTCTGATTACTAAGCTTGTAGAGGTTTGACTGGGAATGGCCCCCATAGGTTCAGTTCCCAGTTGGTGGACCAGATAGAAGGCATTAGGAGGTGTGACCTTGTAGAAGGACGTGTGTCGCTGGGGGTGAGCTTTGAGGTTTCAAAAGACCACCTAGGCCCAGTTTCTCTTTCTTTGCTTCCTGCTTGTGGATAAGGTGTTAAGAATCAGCTACTGCTCTGGCTCTATGCCTGCCTGTCTCCTGCCATGTTGATTGTGAACTTACTCTCTGAAAGTGTAAGCAAGCCCCAAACTGAATGCTTTCTTTTATAAGTTGCCTTGGTCATGGTGTCATGATGTCTCTTTATAGCAATAGAATAAGACAGAGAAGAAGGGAAATATTCACATGAAATCCTAGCAGAAATGACAACGTTTTCCTTCAAATCTAGTAGTAACGGACTATAGCTACAAATGTACCTGCCTTTCAAACTGATCCACAGCTGAGAAGTAAGCTAGAATTTTACACATTCATCTTACTTTTCCATTAGTTATGGAATCTTGTACTTATGCATTCCCAAAGAAATAAGTTCTAATNTTCTCATTATTATGAAATTAAATTTGTTTTAATAAATATGACNCTATTTATATATAACACACAGTATATTAACCAGGGAAGTAAAAATTGCATCTTTTTATTCTAAGAAGTGTCCTGGCATAGGGNATAATGGCTTAGCAAGTAAAATGCTTGCCATGAAAACCTGGCCCCTAAATTCAACCCCAGGAATCCATATGAAGGTAGAAGAGTCCACAAAGTTGTATCTTAACCTGCACATGCAAACTGTGGCATGCATGCACTGGCCCCTATGCCCCCACATACACACATACNACATAATAATAAAAACTTAAAAATTAAGACCTATGATCCAAAACAAATGAACACATGCACATCATGATGTCCCAGGCCTATAATCTCAACATTTGGGCAGCAGACATAACAAGACTGGCAGCTCAAGGTCATCCTTAAATGCAATCAAGTTACATGTCAAGTCCAAAACCACCCTGAGTTATATGAGGCGCTATCTCAAAAACTAACCAACCAACTACTCACCACACTGCTAGCAACAAGAAATCCACAATCTAATAAAACAAAGCAAAAACCAAACCAAACCAAAAAAACTTTAGAACCATTTTAAATGTAGACCAGAATGAACTTTTGTCAGTATTTTGAAAATATGAGCCAGAAAATACAACAATATGTCATAAAGTGTATTTAAATTTGTTATAGAACAAAATATGTCAAAATTTAGATTTTTAAACTTTAGACTTTAAAATTGTTTTAGCTTACAATCTCAAATTTATGAAAAATATTAAATCACCTTTCATATTAACAGAAACCCTGTTAAAGAACTTTTTTTTTTTTAAACCTTAGAATAACCACAGAAAAGTTGGGAGACAGCTAGGTTGGTAAAGCACTTGCAGGCATGAGGACATGCATTTGCCTCCCAAACCCAAATCTAAATGGTGGGCACTTGTAATCCTAGCCCTGGGTAGGCAGATACAGGAAGATTCCCCAGGTCTAGCCTAATCAGTAAGCATTATGCCAATGAAAGACCTATTTTATCTGGTGACTTCTTCTTATAGAACCCATACCAACTTTCCTACTTTCTTCTGAGTGCCTTTCCCCCCATCTAGTTCTATATTAAACTTATCTTTAATAAAAATCTCCAACTCTGTTTCACTAAAAGGGGTGCTTAGCGGGGTCGAAGAGGAGAGAAAGGACCCTATGTTTCAAAGAAGTTGTGGCCTTNCAAGGAAGAAAGGATATCCTCTGGTCTCTACCTGCATGTACATGTTCACACAGATGAACACACATATCACNCACACACGTCCACATAAGCATATACAAATAATAACCACAGAAGATACTATCTTTACAATGTGTAAAGTTTCTATTCCTCTACCTGTTAAGTGTTTTTTTTCTTTTAGCAGTATTTTAAAATTTAGCCTGCACCCATATCTTTTGTCTGTACATTAAATTTTAAACATGTAGTAATAGCTTCAAACCTTCAACCAGCTTTTCAAGTAATACTTCTAACCTGAGTAAGTTTGTCCAGTTCCCCAAGCCAGGCTCCAAACATTTTATCCAGGTCCTGATCTTCCTTGTCACTGTCTTCTTCAGCACCATGGTCAATTTCTTCATCTGATAACTGCTCCATCTGAAACACAGGCATTGGTGATGAATGAGCAGTTACAAATTTAACTTAGAAATTATTCAGTACTAGGTCTGATATATGATGTGACTCTCTGAAATCAAATCTTCAAAATTAGATTATAACATAAGAAAACAGAAATGATTAATGAAGACAATGTTGACAAGCAGAATAAGGAAGGAAGCCCCAGTTCTTCAAGGAACAGATGAGCCTGGGAGGTCAGTTCACTACAGAAAGGGAAACTATCAAATAGGACTAGATTNATAAACAACAGTTTCCAAAATATACAGAGTACTCCTTTCAACTAGCAGAGAGTGTAACTGTAGTGTCAATACTCTGTAATACTCCAAATATAGTTTCAAAGACTTCAGCAGAATTCCATAAATGTTAGGCTAGATATTTTGTAGAATATAATAAGATTTCACTTAAATTTCCAATCTGTGACATGAGAACAACTATGTTCTGAAACACTGAACATACTGTACCTCAAATCATGTACCAACATGTAGAGTTCCTGAAGATATAATAAAGTCCAAAGTCACTGGCAGGTAAACAAAGCTCTGCAAAACCCTAGCCTTCAGGGACCAGCCTCACCATTTCCTCCTGCTTCCTCACTCCTCCAGTTTTCTAGACTCAACTGTCTTGCTTATAGAACATACAGACTTGCTCTATCCTCCAGCCTTTCAATGTCAACTCTCCCACCATGAACTCTTTCCTCAGAACACGTGCAGGTTTGTGCCCTTGCTTCATTCAGGATTCTGCCTAAGTGAGCATCCCACCAAAGTAGCAATCCGCCCTTGTTACATTCTGTCCCTGTATGGTTTTAGTTTTCTTCATAGAACTGTTTTTTTTTGGGGGGGGGCAGAGTTTCTCTATGTAGTGCTAGCTGTCCTAGAATTCTATGTAGACCAGGCTGGCTGGCCTTGAACTCAGAGATCCATCTGTCTCTGCTTTCTGGCGCTAGGATTAAAGGTGAGCATCACCACACTTGGCTTCTTCATCTTTCTTTCTCTCTCTTTCTTTACTTATTTATTACAACCCGACCACTGTTTTCCCTCTTTCCTCTCCTCCCAGTTCCTCTCCCATCATCTCCCCTCTGCCCTGCCCCCTACCCCCTCCTCCTCCATTTTTCTTCAGAGAAAGGCAGGCGTTCCATGGATATCAACCAAACATGGCATATCAAGTTGAAGGCTGGACAAGGCAACTCACTATGAGGATAAGGGTCCCAAAAGCTGGCACAAGAATCAGAGACAGCCCCTGTTCCCACTGTTAGGAGTCCTACAAGAAGAACAAGCTACACAACTATAACATGTATGTAGAGGGCCTAAGTCATTCCCATGCAGTCTCTGTGAGCCCCTATAAACTCAGGTTAGTTGACTGCTCCTGTGGGTTTTCTTGTGGTGTCTTCATAGCACTTTTAACCACAGTCGCATTTATCCTTTCTCATCTCCACTGGAAGGAAAGATCCCTAAAAGGAAGGGTTCATTTCCTCCTGTATCTACATGCTTTGAGTGGCTGGCACTTGGGTCATGGTTGTGTCTTTAAGTATCTGTTTAAATAAATGAGTATTTAAACACACACACACACACACACACTTTTTAAAAGGTCCCTAAGAACTTAAGACCAAAGTCCATTAAATAAATATTATTACACAAATAATAAAGGACTAAAATAAACCCTGAGTACTAGTCCTTCAGAACCAGGTAGGTTCTTAACTCTGTAGGAGTTAAGACCCAGATTCCATAGCCAGCTGCTCACAGCTGTTTATAACTCCAGTTCCAAGGAATCTCTGATGCCCTCTTCTGGTTTCCACGCACACTGCATATACACAGTCCACATATGCATATGTTCAGGTACATACACATAGAATAAACNTTAACTTCTGATCCTCTTGCTTCCACTTCCTGAGTTTTGGAATTTACAGGTGTGCACACTAGAATTTATGGGTTTCTGGGNATGGAACCAAGGACTTCATGCATGCTAGGCAAGCATTATATCAACTGAACTACATTCCCAGCTAATATTATACCAATTATTTATAACTTTATTCTTTTGTAAATGAAGAAAACTGGGCTAAGAAAAATTAAGTAACTTTTCCCAAGCTTAATAATAGTAAATAACAGTGTAAAAATTTATATTTACTATATTAGTGGTTTTTGAACTGATTATCATAGAGTTGCTTTTACTGGCCACCATGTATATAGATAAGTTTGAGAAGGGTAAAATATTTTAAATACCACATTTTTATTCATTTGTTCACTAACATTTATTGGTAGCTAGCTTGCATAGGCCAGGCACTGTGCTAAGGAAAAGAAGAGTAACACAGGTCAGCTAAAATCCATTTCCCAGTGGATCCCTATTCTACTGCCATGAAGAATGTGAAGTCAGAGGACAACTGTGGGAATTATTTCTCTTTTCCCAACATGTGGGTCCCAGAGATCAAACTCAGGTTGTCCAGCTTAGTGGCAAGCACCCTTACCTGCTGTATCATCTTGCCAGCCCCATCAAGGCTTAAAAAAAGAAAGAAACAAAGAAAAGAAGACTGGTAATCTACCATTTTTATATGCTAGGCAATAAATAATTGTGCTCATGTATTAAAGGTCAAAGACTGTAATATGTATAGTAAACTCAACTGCACCAATGTAAGATCCAGTAAGTATACTTCAGTATGAAACGGCATCATTCCTGTGAAATGTTCCAGGAAACTAATTATTCATGCCCATTTCTCCTGTTAACTTTCTGTTTAGGAGAGTCTCATTTATTACTCAGTTTCTTCTTTGAGAGAGGAGGGAACTGTAATTATCCAGAAGGNTGGGCTTCTTGAGGCTTAGGAATCTGGTTAAGTATATTCTAGGTAGGGTAAACTGTCTACAAGTGAGGTGAGAGTGAGCAAGGGGAGGAAAGAGGAAGGATGATGAGAATGCCTCAGGGCTGGCTCATATACAAGAGGGCAGAGAAAACCTTACAGGAGGATTAAAGCAAGATCTTGTCTTACAGGCTCTGGGAAGCCAAGCTTGTATGTCATTCCTCCCATCCACAACTCCCTCGGAGCAACTGCATCCTTACCATGGTAGTGAAAGGGGGAAAGGGACAGAACTGGTTTTTATTCAGAGGACAGAGCAACTGTATAAAGGGAAAGACCACTGGAAAGTAGTCTAAATACTAGGCAGAGATAATTATATCTAAGGAAACTGAAGATCTAGAAGGAATCTCAACTTACACAAGTCATAAGCTTATGAAGCCATGAGAAAAAATCATGATACACACAGTCAGGGCACTTTATTCATTACAAAGGTTTTTTTTTTTTTTATCCCTTTAATTAAAAATGCTTTTTACAAAATTATGTATTCTATTTTTAGAACCACATTAAAAATCTCAGCAAACATTCAGGTTTTGGCTCAGAGGCAGCTATGTATGGGCCAACAGTTTATCTGACACCAGCCTTCAGTGAGATCAAAGTCCTGCACCTGAGGTGCACAGGTAAGATCAGAGCCACACCTGTGTTGCTCCCAAGTTCAGTCCAGTGGGTCTGTCTCCAAAAAAAGTTGATGAAGACTTTGCCAAGGCAGCCAGTGATTGCAACTGTTTTAGGATTACAGTGAAACTCACCATTCAGAATAGACAGGCCTGGACTGAGGCTGTACCTCCTGCCCTGATCATCAAAGCCCTTGAGGACCCAAGGAGATTAAAAGCAGCAGAAAAACATTAAGCACAGTGGAAACATCACTTCTGACAAAATGACGTTTAATTTCAAGTTATATATACCTAGTAGGGGGACAAATAAATCAGCATTAATAAAATAAAAAGTGCTATACATAAGGCTTTGTATGTTGAGTAAGTATAATTTAACTCAGTTTGAGAAGGCAAGAGGAAAGNGNCGATACTTCAGTGAGACAGGAAGGCAATGTACAAGGGAGAGACGGATAAGGATGTTTTAGGCAGAGGAGTTACTATGTATAAGAGTAGAACGGTATGAGAAAGTAAGGCATGTTATGAATTCTAAGTGGCTTGGTGTTCTTGAGGTGCAGTATAAACTCATGAAAGAAAAGGAGGCTGGGGACAAGGAGATGCAAAACTATATACTGTATGAAAGAGTTAGACCTTTATCCTGTAGGGCAATGTTTTTCTAGCTGTGGTCTATTCATGGTATACATCAAAAGTACCTGGCAGTATATGTTGTTTAAAAGTCAGGGTTTTTTGTTTGAAGATTTGTTTTATTTTCTTTTGCATGTGTATCTATGTCTGGTGCATGAGTTTATATCATGTGTGTGGGTGCCNTGGAGGTCAAGGGAGGCAGCCAAACTCCCCTGGAGCTGGAGTTACAGATAGTTGTGAGCTGCTTGATGTGTGAGCTGGGAACTGCACTTAGTTTCTCTGGAAGAGCAGCAAGTGTTCTTAGGAACTGAGCCTTCTCTCCAGCTCCCTAAGAGACAGTATATAAATGACCTACCTAATGTCAAGGAGGTAGAACAGTTTAAAGAAGTTCCTCCAGGTAGCATGTTCTCTAAAGCTTGCCAACCACAGTGTAAATGACTGTGCTGTGTTACAGTTACTGGGAAGACTTTAGGAGAGCAAGTGATGCAGTTTTANGTGGCTGCAATCAGATTAAAGACAGAACAAACTAGAATAATGTTCTAGTGCNCTATAAAGAAATTAGGCATCATTGGGATAAAAAGGTAACTAATAACCAATTATTTCTCTTCTATTACAACAGAATTGTTTTTTAATCACTTATTCAGACAATTTTAGTTCTTTATTTCCAGTTATTTTTCATCAGCTTTCTCACAAAAATGGCTTGTTGAAACATCTCCTAAACTGCTGTACTGCTGTAAGCACTTGTAAGNAAACTTGAGTAGGTAGAATGTGAAGACTTTCACATTCAAGGAGTGCCTCCAACTAGGCAAGATACAACTGCAATAGCACTCCTAGGTATTTACCCAAAGGACTTCAAATCATCACCATGGAGAGACTTGCATGGCGGCATTTGTTGCGGCACTATTCACAATCGTTAAGTATGGAACCCACCAAGGCGCCTAACAACAGAAGAACTGATAAAGAAAATGTGGCATATAAATACAATGGAATTTTTTTCAGCTGTAAAGAACAATGAAATTATGTGATTTTCAGGATGTAACTGGAAATAATCATATTAAGCAAATTAATCCAGTCTCTCAGAAAGACAAATATTTGTTTTCTCATGTGATTCTAGATTTTAATTTATATAAATATATAAAATCATGTATATATACATATATGATATGGAAGCAGAAGTTAAACTGTTCATGGCAACATAAGGTTAAAGGGTAAGAAGAGGTTAAAAAAGGGAAGGAGAGGGAGGTCTCAGAGGCAATGTGCTCAATGTGCAAATACACTATGAACACGACTGTCCTTACATAAAGTAGCAGCATGTACAAGAAATATACAGTGAAAAAATTTTAAAGAATTTTGTGTGAAGGAGCACAGTGTCTGCAATGATGTTTTCTTAAGACTGAAGGAGAAAAGTTCTGTGCATGCATGTGTTAGGTATGGTAGGGGAGTACTCAGGTGGGTAGATGGGGAACAAGAAATGATAACTAGGCAAAATGTAAACAGCAGATGGATCTGAGGAAAGAAAGTCTATACTTTTGTGATGTCACCACTTTTCTGTAAGTTTGAAATTATATTAAAATAAGCTAAGGAACCAAAAGAAGAAAAAGAAGAGGGACAAGAGAGAGAGAGAAAGAAAGAGAGTAGTCTTTGTCCTAAGAAGTTATAATTTAATTGAGAAACAAAGTCAATATATAGAAATTCAGAATAATCTTAAAATAATAAAGCGTAAGCTACTAAACATTTCTTAATACACTAAATATTCAACTTAGTCTAAGGACTGAAAAATAATTGTGTAATTCCTTAAAATATGGTTTTAAAACTATATGTGCATATATATCACTTTTCCTGAAGTATTTTCCTGGCTTATTCAATTATCTTTTTAGACATATTCTGACCATGATAAAAATTTAGTTTTATTTAATGCAGAGAGAAGTTTAACATATTGGAAAAATAATTACTTCTCAGATAATTCAAAGTAACATTCAAAGACTCACTTTTAAACTTTACAAACCCTAAACCATTAGTCAGGTATAGTGGCTTATGCCTTTTGTCACAACATTTAGGAGGGAGCTGAAGCTAAGGGACGGCAATGAAGCTGAGGCCAGCCTGGACTAGAGTAGAGCTATGTCTCAAATCCACCTTCACTTCTATCTCTGAGGGCTAACTAATTTAGTTGAAGTTGGCTAATGTCACAACTACTATCAGGAAGACATCAGAATTTAGCTCCAAATCAAATGCCACTACTACTACCACCTGACAAATAGAAAGGCTAAAACATAGGCTTTAGGATTTTTTTTTAAATGGGGATTGGAGAGATGACTTAATGGTTTAGAGCATGTACTGTTCCCAGCACCCAAGTCAGTCAGGTGGCCCAAGACTGCCTGCAACTTAAGCTCCAAAGAAGCCAAAGCCTCTTG
>LZPO01017401.1:87535-97598 GCA_001675575.1 Neotoma lepida
AGGCAAGGCATGGGGGAGAATGAGTTGGAGAGAGAAGAGAACTCAGGACAAGGGGTAGATTCAAGAGGACCATCTGGGAGACTAGAGAATTCAAGAAATGTAATGTAAGGGATTACATTTGTTACTGTACAGTTGAAAAGAGAAACTCTTTAGACTCTGGTGATAAGAGTCACGAGAAGGGTGATACCAGGAGAGAAGGGATACCAGAAGAGAAGGGAAAGTAAAGTCTAGAAGGTGGGGACACCTTCAACAAAGGGGTTGGGGAGGAGCTAGTCTTGGGTAAGAGGAGGGATGTTTTTATGCTGGGGAAAGGAGAAGAAACCGGTGGATAGGAATGCAAGGCAGCGGAACATTCCAAAGCTGGGGGAATTCCTTTCGGATGGCTGTGGTTATCTTAGGAAGTCAGAGGTTAAGTCTTTGGCTCGGCAGAAGAGGTCAGGGATGGGATAGGAGGTTGGGTAGGGGTAGAGGAATAAGGGAAAATGTAGAAGAGTTTGAGGGTTCACTGAAGAAATCTGTGGACGTTACTGATAATCCTAATATTTTCTTGGAGTCCTGACACATTTCTCCCCTCACAGTAGCTGAACACAGTTGAAAGTTTATTTCATACATATTTAACATGTCTGTAAGAGTAAGGCGGTGGAAATGTGTTCATGAAATATGAACAGCCACACTCATATGGCTTTTTCTTTAGCACTCTTAGCTTGAAAGCAATTTTATTATATAGGTGAAACATNGCAACTGAGCAAGAGGAGGGAGGGGAATAGCATGGTGAGCTACGGATAAAAACACAGAAGCAGAGTGCATGGAAGAGTGCTTCTTACGTGAGGCAGGAACATGTGACCAAATAATGTCATCTTGTAATAGTGTCCTCTGTAGTAGTGTACAGTCTAGCTAGCTTTTTGTGGCAGCCCTGGACTATAAGCATACTTCCTTCCTTTTTAAGGAAGGGACTGAAGATGGCCTAGTTTTCATTTTCTGCAGAAGGGACTCCAGCACCAACCTAGATATTTAGTTCCAAGAACCCACCTTGTGTATTAGAAATTGTAGTAGCTCTTAATGCTCTAGATGCTATGGGTGGGAGTGCAGTGAACCCCAAAGTTGGCTCTAGTATCAGGGGTAACCCCTTGCTAATTGTACTGTGTGTATGATACAATGTAATCTATATTAAAATATAGTATTGTGTTGTGGAATAGAATGTTTAACTATGTAAAGATGTGTTGCATTTATTTATGCCGCATTTGTTTAATTATGTAAAGGTGTGTTGCTTTCAAAGTTTATGTGGGATTTGTTTAACTATGTAAAGATGTGTTGCAGTTTCACTTTGCCTGCCTAAGGCACCCGATTAGTCTAATAAAAAGCTGAACGGCCAATAGCCANGGAGGAGGGATAGGTGGGGCCGGCAGGCAGAGAGAAAAAGGGAGCCAGCCAGACACAGAGGAAGCAGGAAAGCAGGGTGGACAGTACNTAGATGAGGTAAACGAGCCTCTGGGCAGCACATAGATTAATAGAAATGGAATAATGTAAGTTTGAAAAAAAGCTAGCTAGAAATAAAGCATAAGCTAAGGCTGAGCATTCACAATTAATACTTAGTCTCCATGTCATGATTTGNGGGCTGGTGGTCCAAGAAAGCCTGCTATAGTATTGTGTTGTTGACAGGTACATGAGTTGTATAGGCATCTCTCCAACTTGTTTCTTCTTTCCCATATCCCTGGCTCTCTCCAAGGCTGGACTTTCTACTTTACTCACTTAGGCTCTTAGACTGAACCCCTGGCCCTTGGTTCCAACCCCAAGTGGAGATGGTTCTTCCTAATCTTGCTCTCAGCCTGCTATCACTGTTCTCTGGCACTTGATGTCTTTTCTGACGCAGAATCTTTCAGACTTTTGTGCCTTTCTTGTCTGGGTTTCTTCCTAGTGTCTACCTGGAACAATCTCGGAGTTCCCCATTCACAGAAGCACACCTGATGAGCCATCACAGCCTAGATTCTCTGGCTCTTTTACGGTTAATCCATCAAATGCCAACAAATAGCNGTCAGTTGTTTTTCTATGTTAATTTTTTCAAAATATTGCTCCTTTTCTAGAATATTGTTTTCCCTTTTTTTGTGATGTTATTCTGCCACTCTTATCTTTTTGATTTTTGGTTTAAAAGTTTTGTTTTTAGACAAGGTCTCACTATGTATCTCAAGCTGGCTTTGAACTTGTGATTGTCATGACTCCTTGCTTGCCAAGTGCTGGGTTTANATATGTGTGTCATCAAGCCCAGTTTGAAAGGATTATTTTTCTTCTAAAGCTGTAGTTCATACATCATGGATGTATGGAGGGATGTTGAAATAATTCTGCAAAGAAAGGAAGGTTGATTTCTTTGGGCAAATAGTTAAGCTTATCATAGGAGCCGGGCGGTGGTGGCGCACGCCTTTAATCCCAGCACCCGGGAGGCAGAGGCAGGCGGATCTCTGTGAGTTCGAGGCCAGCCTGGTCTACCGAGTGAGTTCCAGGAAAGGCGCCAAAGCTACACAGAGAAACCCTGTCTCGAAAAACCAAAAGAAAAAAAAGATTATCATAGGAGCTTTTGAACCTTACAGTTAATATGCATTGTAAATTCTCTTTAAAAGTCTTTAATAAATGATATTTCTCAAACTCATCATTAGAACCCATTNTCATGAGGTAGCTATTAATCTCTTTGGGAACTTTCTGAATAACACAATTGGGAAAACACCATTTTTTAGGGGAACAAGAANAGACACTATTTAGTTGCAAATCATGTATTTTCTGAATTATATNTCATTGATCCAACTGAGATTAATGGAAAGCCTGCAGTCTCAGACACAGTGTTATATGCTGGAAACAGTACAATAACCAGCCCTTGAGGAATTCACAGGCAGAAGCGTGTGCACATTCTCTGACCTCAGACTCTATAATTTCCTTTACTAATGACTGATCTTAGAAACATGTTTCAGAACCTACTGACTTCATACAAAATTCACTATTCCTAACAATTTGGGTTTAGAGTCAGAAGGTTCTTGAATAGCATGTACCACCCTTGAGCTTCATTTTCCTATCTGTCAAATGGGTGTGACAATTGCTTATTGGTGGAGTTGCAGGGTGGAGAGATAGAGGAGATGAAGGGTTGGAGAGGAGGCCATAGATAAGATGAAATGAAAATGGAGGTTTTTTTTTGTTTGTTTTTGTTTTTCCCAGGAATGACTAGTTTGTTGAGGGGAAGGAAACCATGGTATGAGCTCTGAGTAGATACACAAAGCATTATGGTGAGANGCTCCAGTTAAATTAAAAAAAAATTCAAGATAATAGTCTTCCTTAGACAAGAAACAATACTGTGAATCCAAAGTCAAATAACAAAATAGGCTCATATTTTTTAAAGCTAAATTGTTAGGAAGCTAATGAATTTCTCTTCTTTCTCCCAAATTATTACTATAATTAGACTTCTAATCTAAAATTTAAGGTAGTGGTAATACTCCCTCTGACTAGAATTTACATTTAATTATGTGGAAAGTATATTAAACAAACTAAAATTCTTCAGCGCTTATTTTCAGAAAAGTGTTAAATTGGGCACTAAAGCTTTATTAGAACCAACTTAACTGCTTCATCCAGATTCTAATTGGAAAGTTGTGGTTTGAATGAGACAAGTTGGGGACACTGTTTGGGTAGGTCTACACGGCATGGCCTTGTTGGAGGAAGTATATTAGTGGGGGCAAGCTCTGAGGTTTCAAAAGCCGCTGGACATTTCCAGTGCACACTCTCTGTTTCCTGCTTGCAGTCTGAGTTGTGAGTTCTCAGCTTCCAGGCCCAGTCACTGTGTCTGCCACCTGCTGTCCCTGACATTGTGGACCCTAACCTTCTGGAACTATAAACTGCAAATAAATTCTTNCTTCTATACATTGCCTTCGTCAAATTGTTTANCATAGCAATAGAAAAGAAACAANTATGAAAGTCAAGTGTAATACGAAGCAAAAAGGAGAAAACAGTTTGAGAAATGGAAACCTCTGAATTAATAATTCTATTTTTTTTCCTTTAGAAAGGGAATTCATACACTGCTCTGGGAAGGCTTACCAAAAGCAATATTGTATATTTCTCTTAAACACCATGAGGCCTATTAGGGACTCTATCCTGTAGGGCTCTACCATCATTAGTCAATAAATTTCAATACAATGGAGTCTATAACAAAACAACAGGAAAAGACCTGGAAGGTTGTATACTGTCTTGCCTTCTGAGATAAATTGCTTGCCATAAGGAAAAAAAATATCTCTTTGCTATTCCTGACATTACAAATTAAACCATCTGGGTTTTGGTTTAAGTCTAGGAACTTCATTAACATGGTAAGACATAAAAGAATTGCCCAAGGTAAAAAGTCCTATTACCAGTGATTCATTGCAATTAACTAATTTGATGGACTGCTACTCCCCTGCCTCCTGCTGAAAAGAAAGAAAGGATGCCTGCAAATGAGGAGAACCTTGGGGACCATCTTTTTACAAAAGAGGAATCTTGNATCTTTTTCGCTAGCTTGGGATGATGGGGACTAAATATTATTTATAAGACTATCTTTTCTTATTGTACTGATGGGAAGGGTAATTCTTTAGGATTGCCTTTGTCTGGCTTATCTAGAGCCCACTGCTTCTTGTTTATGTAATTCTAACTATAGTAAAGACCAGTGTCAATATTTAGTCACTTTCCTCTGTGTGTCAATAAAAGAACTCTTAATCCTCTATTTGAAAAATACTTTTTTTCTTCCTCTTCTGCTTGAAAAGGCTAACATCCAAAGTCTGTTTCTTTTCCGATGGTGTTCTTTGAGAGTTTTTTCTAAGTATTTGCATTTGAAATGATATTTTGGGGACTGAAAATATTTCTTTTATTTACTTTCCAAATAATGGAACTGACTCAGAAAAAGAGTGCTGGCAGTAGTTGGAAACTCTGCTAAGTTACAAAGTCAAGCATGATTTGTACAGCCTTGAAGTTTGGGGTTGCTTCTGGAAACTCATACCGTCTATCCTCCAACTCAGTGAAACGGAGGTTCGCTAAAGTCACTGCTGGTGGGGTAACCTCAGTGTACAAAGACAGAAAAGNAAAGGAAGCACCATTTGGGGGTACTCTAAACTCCCCATCATTTGAGATTTGCTCCTTTGTGGTAAGATATTTTCTTCCTGGATTAGTAGATGAATGCAAGAGCCTTTGATAAAATACAACACTACACCATTGTCTGCTNGTAGCACTTTAGAAACAAGCAATTCTTGTATTAGTGGAAATATTTGGAGACTTTAGAGCAGAGGCTGGCTCTAGTGTGGAAAGAGCTGGCCAGGGTGCTAAGACCNTTGAGAGANACTCCAATTTCCGCTCTATGAGCCTCTGACTGTGTGATGTGAACAAACACCCTCCCAACACCCCCATCCCTGATACCCAGCCTGTTCTGATCCANTGGTAGAATGAAGGGCTGTTTCACTCCAAAGGAAGCGCAGGCTGAGGGAAATGGACTGAAGAGTGTTGTCCCTGACATTTCTGTTTTTGCGTAGGGAGACAGCTTCAAGGGCAAATTCAAAACCACTTTCTCATTCTTGTTCTGTGACTGCATCTCAAGTTATCTCAGGTGAAGGGCAGTTCCTGACCACGGGGGGCAAAGTTCAAGCAGCCACACTGGAGCCCCACCTATCTTGACTTGGACTTGGCTTTTTATTCTAGAAAGCATTACCTGTGAACTCATTCACAACACTTTTTTTTTTAATGTATAAAATAGCCCCCAAAGCCCAATTTCTTCTGCTCTATTGAGCCTTAAGTCCTGGTTTATACTCCCTTCTTTCTTTTCAGAGTGGGGCAAGTTATCCTTTAAAATGTAGCCTGAGGTCCATTCTGATTCACTCAGGACTTCTTTCTNTGAGAGCATGTTTATTACCCTCCCCTAATGCCAAGCAACCACCAAGCCGTTTATAAAACCCAGATGGCGGGTTCTTTTTGATTTAGGAAAACCCTAGACAAAATATGAGCTCGACANCCTTTTCAGGCTTCANGCTACTATCAAGCCTCTTGTCAGTGTCCTTCGCCAACATGTTCCCTTGGTAGAAAAGAAGCATGTTGGGGTTCCCATTGAAATAGTCACTCTCCTGACCAGTGCAGAAGGAGGTTTTAGCTGCAGAGCTTGGGGGAATTGGAGACTTAGGTTGCACCTGGTTTCTTCCGGTTAACAAAAATTGTTAAAGAAAAAAGTAAATGATGCAACTATATGGAAGAGAATATATAAAGTCCCTTCTAGAAATTTCCAGTACACATGAACTGAGAATTTTTTCTCTTTCTTAGCTCACATTCTGTGCACTATTCCATTTCNGAGCATATACAAGTACAATACATTCATATAGTTAAGTTCATTCTCTCTCCATAAACAACATTTTTCTATCCATCCACCTTTGTTTTCTGTCTCGTGGCTAAATAATGCCTTAATATGCTGGAAATCATTGATCTCCAGCTGATGAGCATTTTAACTTTNCTTTTCTGAGGCAGATAAGTTGGAAGGCAAAGGCATATGCAACAAATCAGATTTTTTAGACAGTCTGCTTTNTAAGAATGGCTTTGGTAGGAGGTGTGTCTTCTGTGTTTCTCCATGATTCGAGAGTATTCTCTGAAGGCAATCCTTGCCAGTGCTGTAAAATCTACATGATATCTGGTGCAGTTTCATGCATTTCCTATGTTTCTCATTTAATTGGTGAGATATAGAGGAAATGTTTCAATGCAGAGGAAAGACGAACTGAGAGAGTCAGATACGCGATGACGGGAGTGGCCAAATTGCTTTTCACTTATAAACGTTTTCTCGTTATTTCAAGGATGGTTATCATCGTTAACATTATAAAAGCCTGTTTCAAGCTGGCAAGGATAAATACAGACCGGAGAGCTGAGAAATCATAGGACGCAAAGATAAACCTAACACAAGCGATGGGNTGACAAGATGACTCAGTAGGTAAAGGTTCTTACTACCAATCCCTGGAAGCCACATGGTAGACAGAAAGAACTGACTGCTGGGAGTTGTCCTCTGACCTCCACATGCATGTGCCTTTCCATGTCTGTGTACATTCATGCANGAGTGTGCCCACGCACAGATAATAAATGAAGGGGGTTCATTTCAGAAGATGAAAAAATGAACTGTTATTATCAGTGTTACGATGCCCCAACTGAACTGAAACGGTAAAAAATTACATTGTCATTATTTTATATCCTGAAAATGGTTGAGGAGAAGACCTCATAGGATGTTCCCTCAAGATGAGCAGAGCTCCAATTTTATGCGGTCTGATTCTCTACTTCTGTAATTCCTGGAAGATGTGATTTGCCGCGCAGCAAGCGATAGCAATTACCACATTTCTCCTGTGGGCTGGAGCTAATGTTCACTCTCACCTTGCTCCTCACAAAGACATGCAGCAGACATCAATCGTCATTACTACGCAGGCTGTCTGCAGCCTTAATTAGGAAATAACATACAGCAGAGCTTAGGGGAAGAGTGTGTGATGTTATCCATTTTTGATTGTTTGTGGTGAGAAGCAGTACCCCGCACCCCCCCNAAAAAAATTGTGCATAAGTTTTTGTGGCATGAACCCAAGATCTTTGAGAGCCAAAAATATTTCTCTGGTAAAATGTTCCAAGTCTTTTTGAATATACCTTGTTTGTCTGAGCAAATTTGTACTTATGTTATTGGATGCACATAGGATTCTTCCAGATTATCCCTCAGTTTTCTTGGAGCGTCCCAGCTTGGCTCACCTTGTCATGCTTACTTCACGCTGTTTCCGTGGCTGTTGATTTGGTGTCTGATGTAATTTGTTGCTGACAATTCCAGTACAATGAGAGATCATTGTTAGGAAAACACCACAATTTATGTCTTATCATTGATTTACTACTTTGTTGTTTCATTGCTTATCATTAATTATCTTGTACATTATTGTGCAATGGAAAGCGGCAGAAGTTAGTCCGATTTCAGGAGAACAAGGTATTTACTACATACCCACTGTGTTTCAGGCAGAGCTCCCAAAATGTGCTCTCTTGTTTGATCTTCAAAACACATCTGAAAGGTATTATTTTTTCCACTTAAAGGAAGATTCTGAGATTTGGATTATATAATTGCCTAATGTAACATAGCTCAAAAATGATAGAATCTGGATTGGAATCCAAGTTTGCCTATTTCCCATTAAGTCTGTCTGTCTGTCTGTCTGTCTGTCTTTTCCTGCAGGTGTGTGCATGTGTGTGTACAAGCTAGAGGTTGATGTCAGGTGTCCTGTATCCCCTTCTACATTATTTTGTGAGATATCCTCTCCCATTAAACTGGATCTCATCGGTTTGGTTATCTGGTTGGTTAATGAGCTCCAGGATCCCTGTCTCTACTCTTAGACCTGTCATGGGGTTATGGACGTGCATCACTGTGCCCAGATTTTACATGTATGCTAGGGATCTGAACTCAGGTATTTAGACACTTTAAAGACTGAGCCATATCCCCAGCCCAAGTCCATTCCTTTACATAACAATAGAACTCTATATTTCATAAAGAACTTTGCCCTATGTTATCATTTTTCACAGTCCTAACAACTCCACCAGGTATGTGTTGTTATAAGGAAGCTGTGAAATACTTACGGTCATGGGATAGGACTTGATTTATGAGACTAAATTTATCAGTTTTTCNATCACACCACTGAAGACTGAGAGCAAACCAGTTCCTCTTTAAAAAAATAAAATGCAAGCTGGGCGGTGGTGGCACACGCCTTTAATCCCAGCATGCAGGAGGCAGAGGCCAGGTGTTTGAGTCTGAGGTCAGCCTGGTCTGCAGAGAGAGTTCCAGGGCAGCCACAGCTGTTACATAGAGAAACCCTGTCTTGAAAAAATAAAAAATAAATGCATATTATTTATTTATTTATATTTTTTGCTCTGTGTTTCTCAATTATCTATAACTCTCTTACGTCTACGTATTGTGTACTTGGATAAATAATACATGAGAATCACAGCTGCAGACTTTGTTGCTCTCCCTAGATAAAGCCGAAATCAAGGAGACCAAGCAGTGAATGATGGTGTATTAGAGAACTTAGGTGAGGGCCACGCACTTGTGACCGTGAATAGAAGTAGCGGAAGTCAGACATTAGGAAGTGTAAAAACAGAGCCATCTTCATACTGTTGCATTAATGATGTTATTAGATGCCTTTGACAAGTCTTATTTAGTAAAGAACTGTTGGCCCAAAAAGAGACTCATGAAAACATTGAGAGTCAAATGGAGAAGGAGTTTCAGGTGCAAGGGCAGCAGGCTATCCTAATGAATGAAATCTAGTTATACTTCTACTCCTCCCTTTCCTTTAACTCCCTCTCCTAGTCACAGACACTTAATAAAGGCATTGACACCAAGGTGTGAACAACTGCTGTGCTTACCTCTTTAGCAGGGACACATGACTATAAGTGGACCTTCAGTGGTAGAATGTCACTGGGGGGTTCATTTGAGTAGGGGGAAGTTTCTGTTGCTCTTTAGTCCTGTCAGGTGGCTTCTTCCCTAAATTTATCCATATTCCCTTTAAAACACGTCATTTGATATACCTCTCAGCAACATATATTGATTGGGCATAATTTGTGATGGACATTGTACCAAGTGCTAGGGACCTGCTAGTTAGAAAATACAGAAAATACTGTCTTGCTGGATCCAAACTCCAGGAAGATGGTACTATAATATGTGGAGTTCGGGTTGTTAATATCATCGACTTCCATCATTCTGACAAAAGGTTCTGTCCTTGGAACGGATATGGTGTAGAGGGGTTGTGTGTTTGCTGATGGAATAATTGAAGCTGTGAACAGAATTTCTGCAGTGGATACTGTGTTACAATCTCCCCCTTTTCCACTTACTCACCCTTCTTTTCTTCCTTCTGTTCCTTGCCCTGTTGCCACCTAAATTAGCTGTGAGAACTGAGGTGGATTTACAGAGAAATCAGGCTCCAAAGAAAGCTTTCACCTGGTCTCTAATCACACAACATAGACTTTGTCCATCTGCTAGCTGTGTGCCTCTGAGGTTCATTTTCTGTCAGCCAAGTGAGAACAGTACCTTTAAGTA
>LZPO01017401.1:98852-118298 GCA_001675575.1 Neotoma lepida
CTACATAAGAAAGCTAGCCGTATAAGGCAGCCGGTGAGGCAGCTAGTGACCCAACATTCTCCATAGCTGCTGACACAAGTGAGTCCCTTGGTAGGGGGTAACGCTGTGTGGGAGAGCAAGCAGACTTGCCTTCTAGCTGCTGCCTTGAGTTCCCGCCTTGACTTTGCTCAATGTTATCTGTTTGTAAGTTAAAATAACCCTTTCCTTCCCGAGGTTGTTTTGGTCAGAGNGTTTTATCATGATATACATTTTTTTAAAGGTAAATATGTGAGTGGTAGGCAATTAGTTTGATTGTGGTAATCATTTCTCAGTGAATAAAAAAATTACATTGTTCACATTAAATACATACAATTTTTATTTGTCAACTATACCTGGAAAAAGACAATTATATATATCTAAATGATTTTTCTGTTTGCTCTTGTGGTTTTGTGGAAACCTGTGAAGTACAACTATAAAGTAAGTATGTCTAAACACAAGCACTCTAAGTAGCCTTCTTTCCTAATAAGATTATACATATACTTAAATAGTACTGCTTTGTTCAAAGTATTTATAGAATAGCCTTCAGGGCTACTGGCATGCTCTCTGAAATATCCTCAGTTAGGGGAAGTTTTCAGCTTTTGAAGATAGAGGTAATTTTTATAAATCATCAATGGACATTTAGATTACCAAGCCTGGGTAATCAGATTGGATAATTCCACTTGAGGCTAAAGCAAAATAAAATCTTATAAACAGAAGACTTGATTAAATGATTCTTACATATATGGCATAGAAGCTGACTTCTAAAACAAATCAAAAGAGAAATTTTAAAATAACGTCAGGCACTGCCAACACCATTGGAACTGCATTTTCTTCCAAGGTGTCTGCTTAAGAAATTGAACTTATGATTCGTTTGTTTAAATTCAGCCTTGTAGCTTATTAATGACACTTCGCACTAACGTGCCTTGACTCAGAAGGAAATTTGAAGAACTTAGGGACTGGACTCTTCACAATTAAGCTATAGTTTTATTCAAGGGTTTATATGATGCCAGGCGTATTTTAGCAACTGAGTAAGTTATAGACANNGATGATGCCTTTGATGTCGCAGGAGACAATAATGGAAGGAGACTTGGAAAGGCAGGATTGACTCTGGGCTGGCTGCTTCAGAACTGCTGGCTTTATTTAGGAGAAATGAAATAGCTACTTACTGCTTTTTTTGTTCTTTTTATGGCAATTTAAAAACACATGCCTCATGCTTGATTCTGACATAGCTTATGGAAAGAAAGTCTTGTGGAGCCACACTACATGGAAAAATTGCAACTGACGACAGAGAAGATCAGCACAGAGCAAAAGTGGAGGGTAAAGAACATCATGAGAGGCCACACTAATCCTAGCAGTGACCATTAGGAAGACTTAGAGATAAATGACCCGAAGGCACAGCCAAGCCACCAAAGACTTCCCATTTNCATGCATAATGTTGGAAACATTGATGCCAAGCTGTATTAATAGACTTCTAAATGCGAAAATGTGGCATATGCTGTAAGTATACAAAAAAAAAAGTTTGACCTGGAGGGAATTTACGTGTTAGTAGAAGGAATGGAAGTAGGCAGAAATAACAAAACCCAAATGCAAAGTAGGAAGTAATGGTGATTATTTGACAGAAGTAGATAAAGCGAATATCTGGTCTGAAGGAGAGTCANGGGAATTGAGGTTTGAACTGAGACTTGAGGGTGAGATTAGTGAACTGGCTGTCACACTGACNAAGGAGAATCAAAGGTCNGTGAGGGGACAGAGTTAGCTAGTTGCTCCACTGTCTGGAATTCGGAGGAGGGGTTGGAGTAAGGTAGGAGCAGCTGATGAGTCTTAGGCTACAGGAAGTAAGATGTGAACAGCAGAGTGGTACTACCTGAGCTTTGCTTCAGGGAACACAGCCTGACAGTGTTGTTTCAGGGAGAGCTCTATGCTGAACAGAGTGCCAGTGTCCTCCCTCACACNGGCTTGAAATGTTGTCAGCCATTCAATGGGAGTCAGATGTGCTTTGTAAATGCATTGTTACTCCTGCCAGAATGAACTATTAGCTGTAGCATTCTGACTGACAGTGAATTAGACTTCATAGAGGACTGGTGTTGGTATATATTTGTTAGTTTTATACTGCCCACTAGCCAGACATTAATAAAAATTGTTGCATTAACTGCTCTTAAAAATGCCTCATTTGCCTGTTTATAGTCCCTATGATAAGAGGAGACCAATGGAGTGGTTTGTTCAAATTGTCTGTGGCAGTGTGCAGGTTGGTGCAAGCTTTGTTCCAGTGCTCCAGGCTACGAGAAACTCCGCACCTGCTTTCTTCCTATTGGTGGATTAAATCTGCGCATCTGTCCAGGAAATCAGCAAGTCCGAGCACACTACCTTTAATATGTGCTGATTTGGTTATCAAACAAAAGTAAGCAAACAAACCCTAGACCTAAGAATTGTTATCTGTGCTTAGTTAACTCCAGGCAGCACCAAACACAGCCCTGGCACAGGCAGTCGGCAACAGCAGGAATGTGGGCACCATCACGGTGCTGAGTCACTCTCAGAGGTGCGTGCTTCCACAGAGTTAGAGCTGCAGTGTTTTGAATGTAGCTTTCAGCAATACAGAGCTCTCATAACCAAGTGTGGGAGTAATAACAGGACAAACAAATTACAGGGAACTGGAGATGGAACTCCACCACCGAGGGAACAGACCAAGGGAATAGCTCTAACGGGAGACAGGAATTTGGTTCCCCACACATTTTACTGTCCCTTCCAAATATAGATTTTGTTTTCATGTGGTTACTGGTGACTTAAAATGTTGGTCATACACATAATAAATCCCATACAGCAGGGGCTCTGTATGTTATGGTATCACTTAGAATGTTTTTCTGCTTAAACACAATTATAGCTCATTGTCATTGACTGTGGATGACAGAGGACAGTGGGAGATGCAATAAAAATGTATCCAAGAATGCTCCTTTTTCCTTTCTAAAATTATTCTTTTTTGTTTATTCATTGTGTTTTTGAGACAGGGTCTTACTATGTGGATAACTTTAAACTTTCCATCCACCTGTCTCGGCACACTGAGTGCTGGGATTACAGGCGTGTACCAACCATGCATGGCTAATATTCTCTCCTTTGCACCAGCTGCTATGCTGGGTCTGCTGGGTGGCCTACATTGAGTAAAGCAGGTTTTTCTCAAGGAGCTTAGATCTAGCAAGGAGCATAAACTGCATGTACAATAGACTAGCTTAGAAGAGGGTGCTGTGTATGAGTGCATACACCAGAAAAGATGGTGGTTTGAGACAGAAAACTGTCCGTGAAAAACAGAAATGGAAGAATTAGGGTCAGATCTTCAGAATTTGGGGTGCTGGGGAGATGGGGTCTCATTCGTGGAAATTTCAAAGTCAGGAGGAATAGAAAGTTTGCCTGTGAATGTGCCATTTGGGAAACAAATTAGATATGATAGGTCTGATTTCCTAGAGGTAGATGGAAATCTTTCTGGAGAAAATTTGAGACCAGTGATGTGGCTGGACCTGCACCTGTAATAGCAGAAGTTGTGGACCAAGAAAAACTATGGAGAGGGGTTGGGGAGATGGCTGTCTGTGTAAAGTGCTTCCTGACCTAAGTGGCCTAAGTCAGGAACCCCAAGCTTTTATCCATATGAAAGCTGTGTGCAGTAGTGCAACTGTCATCCCAGTGTGCGCCTATGGGAGGTGGAGGCTGAGGCAGGAGAGCTGCAGGATGCTTGGGAGAGCTGCAGGATGCTTGGGAAAGCTGCAGGATGCTTGGGAGCCAGGCAGCCTGAAGTATGCAGCAGTGAGCAACAAGAGAGACCCTGTTTCAAATCAAGTGCGGGGGAGGGACTTAACACCTGAGGTTGTCCCGACACACACACACACACACACACACACACACACACACACACACACACACACACACCAATGACACAGAGAGAAAAAGAAGAGCGTTCAGAACTTTTCGGGACAGGACAGGACAGAGTGGAGAAAGTGATATTAAGGCCCTGAAGGAATGGTCTAAATCCTGTGGAGAAACCTGAGGTGTATGGTGTGAAGTGATTTAGATAGGGTTTCAGAAAGAAGTCGAGCTCCTGAGGATTACACTGAGTGCTCCAAGAGGATTAAGACAGAGGAACAGAGCACAGTTCAGTGGTTAGAAGGCAATGGGTGAGGGAGTTCTTCAATAGAATGTAGAAGTCAGATTAATTATTTAAAATTCGCTGACATTTATAAGACAAGTGACGTGAAGATGAGACATTTTCATGTTAGGTCAACTACTCTACCCCTTAATGTCAGGGAACTAACTCACTAACACCACTTGGCAAGGCTATCTTTGGCATTCTCACTCATAATCATGTAAACCTATCCTTGAGATAATGGAGAGCCTGGTCTTCACACTCGTTACTCACCCTTGTTAATACCATGAATAGAAACTGCGTATCGCTGGGTACAGAAGTGGATGATGTCTAGACTCAATCTCAAGCCACAGCAGAGAAGTTTCTGGTTCCAAGGGCTGAGCATGTGAAACCACTCCAGTCAGTTTTTAATCTGTCTTGATGGGCTGATTGCCTCTCCCAACTTGTGTGCTTCTCTTTGGACCCCGGACTTTTCCACCAGTCNTATCTTGAGTAGTTAAAGATGATAATGGGATGAAGGCTACAGGACTCTATGGCAAACATCTTCTTTTGGTTTCTTCTGTAAGATTGACAGCTGAGAGTTATGGAAATAAAGAGATGGCAATGCCTACATCTTTTATTTCTTTACTGTTTTCTACCTCTCCAAACCCATTTGCAAACATGCTCCCACTTAATTTCAGATGGTATGGATAAACAGAGGTCATTTAGATAGGAATAATGAGGCAGAAAGAATGTGGGACTTAGTTAAGAATTTTTCCAGTTCCATTGTGAATGCTAGATCTTCTTTTTCAGGCAATATTTTCCTTGTCAGTAAAATAAAGATATTCAGTAAATATTATTTCTATGATATCTCTTTAAAAAAAATGAGACAAGATCCTTCCGTGTAGCTGAGGTGGTTTGAAAGAAAAGGGCCCCCAAAGAGAATGGCACTCTTAGGAGGTGTGTCCAACTATTTGTTGGAGTAGGTGTGGCCTTGTTGGAGGAAGTGTGTCACTGTGGAGGCAGGCTTTGCGGTCTCATATATGCTCAAGTCATGCCCAGTGAGGCAGACCACTTCCTGTTGCCTGCAAGTCAAGATTTAGGCTACTTGGCTACTTCTCCAGCACCATGTCTTCCTGCATGCCACCATATTGCACCATAATGATAATGGACTAAACCTCTGAAAATGTAAGCCACCCCAATTAAATGTTTTTCCTTTATAAGAGTTGTGGTCATGGTGTCTCTTCACAGCAATAGAAACCCTAACTAAAACAGTAGCTCAGCCTGGATTTGAACTCCCAGTCTTCTTGTTTCATCTTCTTTAGGACGATGACTACTGGTGTGTGTTACCACCATAAAGAACCTCCCTTCAGTGTAGCCCAGGCTGTCTTCAGACTGTCAAGCTTTCTGTCTTTCCCTAGTACTAAGTATCACCACTTTCCACACTGCCATTTTTAGTATATACACATATATGTAGATATTTTAGCACATATATTGATACATATGTTGTTGAAAATAATTTTTTCATATACTATATGCCCAAACAAAGCAATATGAGACAAAAAGTCTACAAAAATACCACTGAGTTAATTTCGTGTTGGCCATTTACTGCTGGGCATGGGGCCTGTCCTCAATTGTAATTTGTATACCCAATAAGACTGCCATTCTTCTTAAAAATTATTTTCTTTTATTTCTTTTTACCCTTTTTTCAAATCCTGTGCTCTCATAAAGACTGAGCAATTAGAAATCCCCGATATCTGTGAGAGTTCTGACANTCATTGAGAGTAATACTGAGTATGGAGTTAACACTTTGTGTTAGTAATGTGTCTTGTTGGAACAAAATACCAGACAAAAGCCATTCAAGGAAGCAGGTTTTGTCTTGGCTCGCAATTTAAGGACACGGCAGCTTTATTTGGGCATTTTTTTGTTTTTTGTTTTGTCTGACTTTTTTTTCTTGTATATTATGGCTTCTAATTTTGTGTCTTTATGGGTGTTGTGTATGTGTGTGTGTTTTGTGCTATTTCTTGTTTTTCTGTTACTGTTTTTGTTCTGTTGTTTTTTAACTCTAATTTGTTTAGGACTTGTTTGTTTGCCTGTTTGTTTTCCAAAGAGAGAGAAAAGAAGGCATGCAGTTGGATGGGTGAGGAGATGGAGAGGGTGTGGGAGAGTTGGGAAAGGGGAAACTGATCGGGATATATGGTATGAAAAAAATTATTTTTAATAACAGGAACATGGTCATATTGCACCACAGCCAGGAAGCAGGGGGAGGTGAATCCTAGTGTGTCGCCTCCATTTATTCAGTCCAAGGCCCCAGCTCCCGGGCTGCGTACTTTCAACAGGTAAGGTGGGTCTTCCTAAATTAATTTAAACTAGATAACCCTCACAGGCATGCCCTGAGGCTTTATCCTAGGTGATTCTAGCCCTGTCAAGTTGTCAATCAATATTAAGGTGTGATGATTAGGGCGGTCTGATTTGTACTTGGAAAGTCTTCTCCCTTTCAACTTGACAAGCAAGCCCCCACTGAGTGGATTAACCGTTTAGAGTAAAAGAAAGAGTACCCAGGAGATTGGAGTTAAAAGAGGAGAGTGGAAGAGAATAAAAATCATTCATTCATAAACTCTCTCATCCAGCCATTCACTTCAAAGCTACTGGTATTGCTATAAGTTAGACAATGTGCTGGGTATGGAATGTAGATTTGCTTTGGTGAAGGACTTTCTGATATAGGAAGTAAGGAAGTAAGATATACTCTTTTGAAAGGAAAAGTTTTTCCTATAAGTCTTGGAACCACTCTCCTATTGAAGAAGAGCTTGCTGCCAATCAGATCTGAAGATCTGCAGAGATAAAGGGATCCCAAAGTATCTACCTAAACAGTAATGAGAGGTGGGCTATCATTGCCTACTTCTACCTTCATCAGGAATAGTAGTGGCTCTCAGGAAGAAAGGCTGGGTCTGAAGAGATCTCATGCGGATCTTCACCCTGAGCCACTGCTGGGCAAATTATTCTTACCCCACACCCGGAAGATTTTACAAGAGGGTTGGAGAAAGTTCTGCCCAGCCTCTAATTAGAAACCATAAAAATGCTTAGGAATGAATTAAAATACCTTTCAGATTCTTTTAGTGAGCAAGATATGTTATAAAACAAAACAAAACAAATAAAAACCCAAAAAGCCAGGCCTCAAGGACTTTGCTTCAAATAGTGTTAATTCAACTCAAACTTCAAAGGGAAAAATTGCCCCTGAATCATGAACCCCAGTTTCTGTAGAAGCAGAAGTTTTCTTTTCTGAAAGCTCTTGCATAAGAATTGTTTGGAGTTAGGTGACNGGTAACAGGTTCATAGCTCAAAGAACATTGTGTCTCTGGGTTATCATGACACTGATCACCCCGTCCAGCCCTTTAGCAGGGATTTCCTGGAAAATCCCCGGCTTCTAATAAGCTGTGGAGACATGTGAATGGGAAGCCTACATTTAGAAAGTTGTCTTGATGAGAAGAAAGCGCAGCGATGACAGAACCCAGGCATGTCTGTGAGCTGGCAGAACTGAGATAATGTTGGTTGTGTTGACAGTTGACATTCAGAGCCAAGGACACGATGCCTTTGAGACATTTGCTCTGAAGAGGGNTATATCTTTTGCCTGGTACACTTTGGGGTAGTGGCAGAAGTGATTGTCTACCCTGGATCGATAAAAAAGACACAGCCTCTACAGGATTCAAAACTCTTGGCTGATGAAGTAAGTGCTCCCATCAAGTACTGCTCAGGGTTATTGGAGCCAGTCTGCACAGGTCTCAGGTGACGATGAATCAGTACTTGTAAGGTTCCACAAGCAGTAAGGAACCAGAAATACTGGTTTCGCCAAGTCTTGGAGGTAGAAGGACTTGTGTGACCCATTGTAGCAACTTCAAGTCCTCTCTGGGAGGAGGCTTCTAAATAAACAGAAGGCAAACACACCTGACTTCAACGGAAGTTCGTGGCACTGGTTTGATAGGGTAGATATGCTTAATTCAAGAGCATTGAAAATGAATTGAGGTGGGTATTATGTATTTTAATAAAACAAAATAAAACCCTGCCCATTAATANTGATTAGTATATTAGACATGTAGAACACACACTTTTAAAGTCTGTTTTAAAATAATGTAGTATTGGTTATGAAATTATTCTACCACTTCCTCACCTTCAAAACTAAAATTCTTTTTTTTTAAATTAAAACTTCTTATTCTTTGATAGTTTCATGCCTCTCCTCCAGGAATAATATTTCCTTCAGAGCCCCTCTTCCACCCATAAGGGAGTGTAGATAGGCCTTGTCTTGTGCTGATCTTGTGCAAGTAACCCCAGCTGCTGGGAGTCCATGAGTGCAATGGCCAGGTCATGCCTAGAAGACAGTGTCTCACAGCATTCACCCCCATCCTCTAGCTCCTACATTCTTTCTGCTTCCTCCCTGAGCCTTGAAAATGGTGATATAGATGTTCCGTTTAGTGCTAAGTACTCAGTCACTTATTCACAATGCCTTGAACAGTTGGGACTCTCTGTATTAATCATCACCCACTGCAAAGGAATGCTTCTTGACCAAGGCTGAGAAAAGCACTAATCTAGGAATAGAAACATAAATATTTAGGAGACAGTTTGATAAGATGCCCATTTATTAAAACAACCATGGTAGTCCCTCCCTTCAACCCCTAGGGCCTGTGGCCTTCCCAACCATGGGTTTTTGACCAGGCTTATAATTCTAGGGATTCCCTCCTGTGAAGCCTAAATCCAAAGAGAGTGGTTGACTTACCCCACAACAGTCATGCCATTATTGCACTAATGGGTATATCTGGCACGATAGCTTGGAGGGTCTACTGGTGGGTGATAAGACTGCTCATGATTTTTCTCCCCTAGCAGTCTTCATCGCATCTTCCTGTACAATGAAAACTAGCCAGAGGGGAAATTCTCTTTAAGAAAATTCTGAGTCTCTTTAAATTTATCTTCCCCATTAAAAAAAAAAAAAAGAGATCATGAATTAAATATATATTTTTTCACATTTCAAGCAATTCTTATTTTAAAAGGAGTANANAAAGATGTTCATATTTGTTTTCTTNATGCGTTGGTAAGTGATAAACACATTGATAGGCCTGGTGCCTAGTGTTGGTGCTGTTCACTTCCTGGACTGATAGGGCAGCGGCTGTCATTTCATGCATAGCACACAGATTCCTGGGATTAGGGATATGNAAGCTGATCTGTGGGAGCAGAGCTTTCTGGAGGCATGTGGGGCACATTAGCCGGTCTGACAGGAGAGCTGTTGTCTACTCTCTGCCGTCCACTTCAGGGCAAAGAGAAGCAGATGCTGTCAGAGGGCCATCTCATGCTCCATTGTAAGCATGAAAGGCAGAGCCAGTAGCGCCCATGATCATCAGCTGCCAGGATCTCGGACAGCCACAAATTAACCCCTGTAAGGCATTTGAATACTTAACTGTATTTTAAACAGAAATAAGCCCTTAGAGCTTGCTGTTGCTCCCTGAGGCCCACCTCTCCCTTTAGTAGGCTAGGAATGGGGATAATCAAAGTGAGCACTTTTTCTCTTTGTGGACTGTTTCCATTTCTAGATCAGCTTCCATATAAATAAGTACTGCTATTCCCAGTACAGTACACTTAACACTGATACTTTAGTTGGCCTAGTCCTTCCAGAGGTTAAAGCAGTTAATATTCTGCTAAGCTCCAGTCAAAGATGCCTGGTACTTGAGAACTAGAAACAGAGGATGTAGAGAGCAGCTAAGATCCTTGCGGCTCCATCCAAACACGTATGTCTTTTCTCTTACACTTAAGGTCTCCAGTTTCACACAGCTGTCAACTAATGGGCATGTCATCCAGATATCTTACCCTGACTCACTGAATTTCAGACACGAGTCTGTGAAGACTCAGTTTTCTTTACATTTTTTTAAAAAAATGTGTCTGTGTGAATGCAATCCCTGTGTGTGCAGATGCCCACAGAGGCCAGAAGAGGGTATTTAATCCCCTAGAACTGGAGTTACAGAGGATTATGAGCTGCCNTGTGGATGCTGGAAATTGAACCCAGATCCTCTACAAGAGCAGCTAGTGCTCTTAACCTCTGAGCCCTCTCTCCACCCCTGTTTTTTGGAACTTAGCATGCATTATTGGTTGTCTGAAACATTTCAGTACTATGTGATAATCCTTATTTTTAATTAGGAGCCTATAACGATACAGCAGGGAAAGCTAATGACAGGGCAGCGACTCACTAATGTCTTTCTCTGCTCTTGCTAATGCCAGTCCAGAGGAACACAGACAAATTACACAATTCTTCTGAGTGGTGCCAGAGAAGAGGTGAGAATTTTCAAGTTGGGCCAAGATGGGCTGTTTGGGTTAAGTAGTGAAGACAGTGACACTCTTTTAGAGGAACAGTCACTGCTTCATAGGCACCGATAGGATTGCTTGATGTGTTTTCCAACCTCTGCATTTCCCATTGGAGGAGCACTAGATCTCTTGGCTGGGTAGGGCTCCTCTCTGAGTTTCAGAAGCTAAAATAACAAGCAATGTCTGGCAGAGTGATTTTCCACATTCGCCCTGTTTAAAGGAAGAAGCTTGTTCTGCTGTAAACAGTGATGGGAACTGTTTGCTTTGGATGGGCTTGGTCCTTATGAGCCAAAGAGTACCTTCTTAGTCTGGGTTCTTGCCAGTGGTAGACATTGGATGCCAAAGGCACCCTGGTCCTGTTAAGGCAATCTCTAATTATAATATGTTTGACCTGAAGAAAATGTGCTGGAGCAGCAGGCACAGTAGTCACAGCTTGAAACTAATTGTAGTTTGTACTGACCACTAGCATGGGGCAGAGTTCATTGTCACCTTGGTTAGACGATGACTTGGATTCTATTTTCATACATCTCTGATTAGAGAAAGCTTTATTAGGAGACTCTAGTGTGCTTTGGTGGGATCCCTTGGAGAGGCTGAGATTCTTTCATGTCTATTACAAGAAGACNACAAGTATTCTGGGTGATTTGACCCAGTCTGGAGCATGCAGACAATGCATGGGTTTTGAATGAGTGTCTGGAACGAACTGGTATGGCTTTGGAAGTCAGTTCTGCATTTTAGTCATTTGAGTGTTTGCTCTACTTAAGAGCTGATGATCCAGTCAGTGTTGTAGTTCCAAGCACAGGCTCTGGAGACAAACTGGCTTGACTCTGAACCTAGCCTCTACTAATTATTTGGTAAGTGACCTTGGACAAATAGCCCAAGTTCATTATGTCCTCTGCTTCTATAAAATAGAGGCTGTTGTGATGTTTCAGTAAGGGAATGTGTACAAGGCACTTGGAATCAGATCCACTGCCAAGTACGTGTTCAACATATATTGGCCATTTTTCTCTCCTTCTCTTGAAATTACAAGTGATGCCACCTAACTACTAGACTTCTGGTCAGAGAGGGACTTATAAGACACTGAGAAACTTGTGGATGTGTCATCTGTCCATCTTAACTCCCAGGTTTATCCATATTTGTGCACAGTAGCAACAAAGGGACCATTAAATGCTCAAACATTTATGAAAGCTTTTCTCAGAAGTGATCTTTCTAGCTGCATGCTATTAAGGGGATCAATTCTATACTTAGTACCACTCTGTCCTTCAGATGTTTTGAATACAAGCTGTGCTTATTATAGCTGACTCCTATCCAGAGATGGTTGTGTGCCAATCATATAGGATGGTTGGCAATGATCTAGGGAACAGTCATTTTCCATGTGCAAATTGTGATTGACTAAGTCTATGTATTCTCTCAGGTGAGAGGCAGGGCATAAAAGAGCATGGGGCAAGTGGGAGGTGGGGGAATGGGGCATTAATAAGTAGCAGACCATTCACTGCACAGATATTTCCTGTGTCTCAGTCTCCTATGACCTCAGCTACTTCTTAAAGTTACTCACCCACACTCTGGGTATGAGCCATACCATAGCTAAGACCAGGCTGTCTTAGTTGGTGTTCTATTGATGTGAAGAGACACCATGACCATGACAACCCTTTTAAAAGAAAGCATTTACTTGGGACTTGCTTACAACTTCAGAGGTTTAGTCCATTCTCCTCATGGTGGGGAGCATGGTGGCACATAGGTAGACATGGTGCTGGAGTTGTTGAGAGTTCTACAACTGAATCTGTAGGCAGCAGGAAGAGCAAGAGCCCCTGGGCTAGGNTTTGGCTTCTAAAACCTCAAAGCCCAACTCCAGTGACACACTTCTTCCAACAAGGCCATGCCTACCCTAACAAGGCCACACCTACCCCAACAAGGCCACTCCCTAAGCATTTAAATATATGAGCCTATGGGAGCCGTTCTTATCCAAACCACCACACAGATGCGACTTGTCTTGGATATTGAATGCCTTCTGTTGTACTGTTAAGCAGATTATTCTACCCAAATCTAATACTCNGTTGTTGCTTCTTCTGTCATGGACCCTGTAGCTCTGGCTATTTGTGCATTCATTATGGCAGGCACCCATTCATTCACTTGTTAGGCATTTATGATATTAAGGTTCCCTACATGCTAGGCATTGCACTAGGCACTGGGGATTTGGAGACGACTTAAGTCCTTGATAGCAGGAACGGTATCTTAGACTCTAGAGGGAACAGAAATACAGACCGAGCATGACAAAGGCAGCAAAATGGTGTGGGGTAGTGTTTACAAATAGGGACTTTGAGTCTGAATATTTGGATTCATGTTCNTGCTCATCACTTGCCAGCTGTGTGACCTTGGACAAGTTATTTAACTGCTCTTTGCCTGATGTACTTATTTATAAAATGNTGATTGTCATTGTGCCACCCTCATAGGATCATATTTAGGGATGTGCAAAAATGCCTGAAACACAGTAAATACTACGCATTATATATTGATTAAATTAATGAATAAGTGAATAATATAATAAAGATATCACAGGTTATTATAGAAATACATAGTCCAATCAGCAAGATTAAACTTTTGCNTCCAGGTAGCTTTGTTCCAGATTTGGGGAGACATCTTTCAATTTAGGAAGATAGAAAAGAAGTGAGTCCAGCCAGAGTTTGGCTGTCTCCNGGCGCCATTGCAGTGTTAGTGCAGGCCCGCAGGTCCTAATCCTGCTCTGCATTCCCAGTAACGAGCCCCTTGCCTGTTCCCCAAACTTCCATGTATGTCTCTATAGCGGCACCTGGACCTCTGTCCCACTTTCCTCCCCTTAGTCTCTGCCTTCATTTCTGGTCAAGGCTTCAGATCTTGAGTTGAAGTCTTGCCTTGATGTTCCCAAGCCGCCCTTGCACACTGTGGTTCACCAGGGTTCCAGGCTCCAGCCTGCCCGTCATCAGATCTTCTCTCTGTCTGGATTTCTCTATAGTACTCNCTCTAGGATTCTGTGCTGCTATGCTATTTTTACTCTCCTGACACTATGCCCTACCTACCGCTCTCATCTTTTCTAACTGCCTGCTCCCCTCAGGGGACTGTGTTTAGTGTCTGGTCTTATCTAGACGATGACTCGATGACTCNTTCTTCCACTGCTTCCTCTCCCCTACTGACAGAAGGAGGAAGCAAGNGAGAAGGGCTGAGTCAGACATTCCTGTTCTGCTAATGGAGTGATCTAGTTTAGCTGACCAGTTGAGGAATTTCCGGGTGTGTGTGTGTATCAGGAGGTAGCTGTAATAAATAACTGTGCTTAGGAGGGAGTTACTAAATAAAGTTTGCTACACGGTGGGGGGAGGGGAGTGTTTTTACTTGATGCTCAGGTTAAGAAAATTTTCTTAGTAATTCTAGCTATCCCACACCTGGGTATATACCTGAAGGACTCTAAGTCAACATATTCCAGAGATACTTACTTGCACACATCTGTTTATTGCTGCACTATTCACGATAGCCAGGAAGCCAGCCAAGATGTCTATTGACAGACAGATAACGAACATGTTGTATACACACAATAGAATTTTATACAGTCATACAGAAAAATGAAATAATATTATTTTTAGGAATATGTATAGGACTGAAAAGCATTATNTTAAGTGAAATAAATAAGACTCAGATGACAAATACTGCNTGCTTTCTCTTCCATACAGATTCTAGGCTTGAAGTTATATATAGATATATGTGCATGCATGTGTACATGAGTGTGTGCGTGAGTGTGTGCGTGTATACGTGTGGTGAAACTGGAAAGGGAATCATGAGAGTGGAGGAAGAGATTTTGAGGGAGGTGGGAAGTGGAGAGGGTAATGAATACATGTAAGAAGAAAGCAGAACGGAAGACTAGCTAGAGNGGAGGTTCTCAACCTGTGGGTCGTGACCCCTTTGGGAGTCCCATATCAGATATCCTGCATATCAGATATTTACATTGCCATTCCTAACAGTAGCAAAATCACAGTTATGAGGCAGCAATGAAATCATTTTATGGCTGGGGGTCACCACAACATGAGGAACTGTATTAAAGGGTCACAGCACTAGGAAGTTGAGAACCGCTGAGAAGAGGAAGGGAGGGAACCAGGACAAATCAGAACAAAGCATAATGACACCTACGTATGAAAATGCTGTGACAGAACCCAGCACTTTGTATGCTGACCTAAAAACTTCATAAAAAGGTAAAATCATTTCCTGATTTATCGTTTTGTATAACTGGCCTTCCCCACACCAGTCACACGTGTTGCTAACTCAGTCTCATAAAGTTGTCCTGCTGTAGTTCTGTGTTTCTGACTCCAGCTTTTCTGCATGGTTTTCTTGCAGACTAAGTGTTTTAGGAACCTATGGGTTGCCCTTACGTTTCTCCTATTCCTGTTTTTGCTCCTTAGAATTTTCTAAACCTGGAATACAATTTAAACATCATGCCAAATCGTGTCTCTTTCCTCGGACTCACTTCCACTGAGCCTGGCTACTCACTTTCTTCTTGAATAAGAAAACCCCATCATCTCCACTACGGTAATAACTTCAGAGCTTCATCACTGACGAGGGTGTCATGAAAGGAGTCAATAGTGGAGTTGGAAAAAGTAAAACACCTCGCTTCTAGTGACACAACCTAATTTTCATTAGGCCCCATGTAGTTGTGTAATTTCCATTAGGCACATGCTGATTTCTTTCGGCCCTATGTACGGAAGACAATCTTATTTCCCCTTCAGTTCTATTTGGTACTTAGACGTAATTGAAAGCTTAATTATAAGTGCTGCAAGTCATTTGCAGAGTGTTTCTCATTTNTGAATTGTTTTCTCATCCATGTTTTATGGTATGCATTTATTTTCTTGATTGAAATAATTTTCCCTTTAAATAGCATCTGACATTTGCAAGGGCTTTAATGCACATTGCACATTTGCACATGTCAACGCTGTGTTCACAGCAGCTTCGTGAGAGGAGCAGAACTGTTATGATCGTTAGGTTANAGATTAGGAAGGAATGGCACCAGGGAAGGATGCATGAGAACTGTGTAAAAACAGCGTTGGAGGGGCACTGCTGGCCCAGCACTTGCAGCTCAGACAGTGCTGACGATTTACCAACTGCGTGCATCTCCATCGGTTCCTTAACCTCTCCAGACATGCCNTTCTTCATCTGAAAGAGGAGGGACTTCCTTTTAGATTTAGACTTCCTTCCTAAATGTGTATGATTTTTCTGTGGCTCACCTCCCCACTCCCAGCCCCCATACACCCCAAGTGCTCTTTTGGAGCAAGAGTGGAGGCCAGNGGAAGCCAAACAATCCTAAAGTAAGGCTGAAGTCAGTGCTGATCCTGGACGGAGAGGCCCAGGGCACTGGACTTGTTCTTGAAAAGAACATGGTTAGTTGTTCTAGATACGGTGAGGTGGCAAGTCTCAGTTGATGGCCCAGTTCCGTGAAGTTCTGGAGGGACTGTAAGTTGGGAAGAAGGGGGAAAGCATCTCCTTTTAGGGGAGAGACAAATTGGACATCAATGGCAGCTTTGTTGTCTGTTGGTTAATGGAAATGTGGTAAGCGTTAGGATTTGGACCAAAAAAGAAGAAAAGAACAAATCCGGTAACCACTTCTACAAATTGAAACTGTGAAATGCCCTTAACAAAATGAATTATTTTTATTAATTATTAATCACTTATTAATTACTTATTAATATTGGTATAAATCTTGCTGTAACATTTTAGGAAGGGGAAACCCTTTCCTTCCTTCTACTGTGTTAGCTATGATGTAACTAGTAAGAAAAAATTGGGGGGGAAATGAGATCATAAGAGCATCTGTTTGGAAACACAAGCTCTGGAAGGGTTTGGATTTCAGGCTTACACAGTGCGTGTGTGTGTGTGTGTGTGTGTGTGTGTGTGTGTGTCCACACATGTGTAGGTCAGCTGTTTCTGATGATTGTCTAGAGCCAATCACTGGTGTCTGCTAAATCATAATGTTTTCTCTTCCTTCCTTTCCTTCTTTTCCTCTTCCTCCTCCCCTCCCTCTCCCTCCCACTCTCCCTCTCCCTCCCTCCATCTCTCCCCTTCATTGTGGTGCTGGGGATCAAACCCAGGACCTTGCCTATACTTTGCTCATACTATCTACCACTAAACCTACATCTCCAGCCCCTTTTCTCTTTTATTGATCACGAGTAATCATGGATAGAAGTATGACAGCATCATTGGGATTCTTCTGGGTTTGAATCCAGAGTCTTGTGCATGCAAGGTAAGTACTCAGCCTCTGGGCTCTAGCCCTGGCTCAGAATACAATTGTTAACTGAAATGAAATACGCTTAATGTGAATAAGGAGTCATCTGTGTACAGTAGTGAACCCTCACTAAAATTGCGAGTGAACAAAACATGTCCTCCAATAACTATGACAGTGATTATAATTGCCAGTGTTGGATATAACTGCTGCAAGATGAACAAAACAAAAAATGACCTCTCTGTGTGAGAGTAAGCTACCAGGGCTCCGTGTAATACATTCAATATTGNGTTTGGATTTCTTTTTACATTTACTATAACATTTTATTAATTATTTGAGAACTTCGTACAATGCATTTTGATCATATTTTTACCTCCACTCTTCCCCTAACTCCTCCTACACTGAACCCCAATCTCCCTCTCCAACTTCTGTCCTCTCTCTCTTTAAAATAACTGATAGAACGTAATTTGTGCTGCTCATATACTCCGGGGTTTGGGGCCACCCACTAGAGTGTGGTTGACCCACCTGATGTTATTTANTGAATANGCTTCCTGTATTTCTGAGATCACAAAGCCCTGTAGTGTCCTTGCTTTTGACTAGACAGTGGTCGTCTCTGAAGCTGGGTGGAGAGGGATTTATACCTCTGCTAGAGGTTTTGAAAGGTGACTGTTCCATATAGGGGTTGGTGAGGACACCATGAGCATCTCGGTTATTCTTAGTAAAAGCCTGGAAATAGAACCAAGTGTAAAGTTGCCAGATGGGAGTTTCCTGTGTACTCCCATTGAGGCTCTGAAGCAGCCAGAAGAGGACAAGCATCCTACATTTGATTGAGGAGAGTTAGACCAACTCCAGGGCTTGCTAAGAGGTGCCCAGACCGTTTTTACAACCTGTGGTCCCTCAACAATTCCCAACAATGGGACCCTTGGAATTTTTTCAAATAATAAGTTTATTGAGACATAATTCATATTCCACTAATTTTGTGCTGTGTGTGTATTTGTGTGTGTGTGTGTGTGTGTGTGTGTGTGTGTGTGTGTGCATGCACACCTATGTATGGAGGCCAAAGGACAACCTCAGCTCATTCCCCAGTCTCTAATCACTGTTTTTTGGAGACAGGGTCTCTCTGTTATCAAATTCTTCAAATGGGATATATAGACTGTCTGGCAAGTGAGTCTTAGTCNCTCTTAGCGTCTCCAGCACTGACATTACAAGTGTGTGCCACTGTGCCCAGCTTTTCATGTAGGACCTGGGGAGTAAACTCAGGCCTTTGTGCTTGTAAGGCAGGCACTTTTCTATTAACAGAGTAATCTGTTTAGCTCCCATTTCCATTTCCAAAGCAGTCAATGGTTTTGAGTATATTCACGAGGTTGTGCAACTATCTAATTTTAGAACATACTTATCACTACAAGAAATACCACATCATTATCAGGCACTCCCTATCTCTCCTCCTGATCCTTAGCAAGCAGTAGTCTGATTTCTGTCTCTATGGATTTGTCTGTCCTGGATATTTTACTTGAATGGAATCATACCATATGTGGCTTTTGTGTCTGGTGTCTTATGGTTAGAATGACGTTTTCAATGTTCATTAGTGTAGCATCTATTAGTGTTTTACTCCTTTTTATAGCTGAAGTTATTCATTGTATGACTATTCCATGTTTTGTTAGCCTATTCATCTGCTGTTGGGAATGTGGGTTGTTTTNACTTTTGAGCTTGCTATCATTTGGAGAAACATCTCCTAAAAGTCCATGTATTTTATTTTTATTTTATGTGTTATTTTACATATATATGGGAATGTGCCTGCCATGGCACACTGTGGAGGTCAGAAGATAACTTTCAGGAGTCAGTTATGTCTTTCTACTTTTCTGGGATATTGTCTGACTTGTTGCTTCTACTGTGCTGTGCACTCTGGAGTAGCTGGGCAGTCAACTTCCAAGTGATTTTCCTATCTATGCCTCTCATTTTGCTCAAGGAGTGCTGTGATTATAGATATGAACTATGCATCTGGCTTTTTTCCATGGGTTCCAGGGATTGAACTCAGGTCATCAGGCTTGCTTACACATGTTTTTTACCTGCTGGACCGTCTTGCTGACACAAAGGTTTTAAAGGCTTGATTCTGAGGGGGGTACTGTTGNGAGGTATTGGATCCTTTAGGAGGTGTAGCCTAGTTTGAGGTCCTTAGGTCATTGGGTAAATGTTCTTATAGGGGACTCTGAAACCCTAGCCTCTTCCTCTTTCTCTCTGCTGCTTCCTGGTTCATGNTATAGAGGCTTTGCTTCATTACTCTCACNTCTGGGACTGCCTTTAGAGTTCCCAAGCATTGGGGTCACTTGGTTATGAACTGGAATCTCAAAACACATGAGCTAAGAAAATTGTTCCTTGTCTAAGTCAGTCATCTCGGGAATTTTGTTATAGTACCAGGAAGCTGATAAACACAGGACTATTATGAAGATTGTGGCCGTGAGTATCCATGAACATATTTTTCTGCGATCTTGTGTGAATTTGACCNCTGTTCTTTGAGGTTTGTGAGCAGAGTACAGAGTCTTCTCTTTGCTTAGGCATGAGACTGTCTGGAGCCACCTCTCAGTGTGGCTCNAGGAAGGCTTAGTTGAAGAGAGAAGACCCACCCTAAATGTGGGCCACATCATCCCTCNGGCTTNCATCCTGGATCCAATAAAACGGAAAGAGTACCAGTATTAATCTCTGCATTAGTTACTTTTCTGTTGCTGTGATAAACGCCATGCCAAAGAGTGACTTAAGG
>LZPO01017401.1:120733-131069 GCA_001675575.1 Neotoma lepida
GTGCGTGTGTGTGTGTGTGTGTGTGTGTGTGTGTGTGTGTGTGTGTGTATTCTATCAGTTCTGTGTTTTCAGAGTCCTGACTAACACACTTAGTCAGGTGTGTTACCTCACCTGTATCTGGGTGCACGTAACCAGTAAATTCTCTCTCTGTCTCTGTCACTGTCTCTGTCTCTGTCTCTGTCTTGCTCTCTTAAGTTTCAGCAACAGGTTTGTTAATTGCATGTACAGCTGGGGTACCATGTCCCATTGGCCTGGTGTTTAGGAAGTGGCAGAAGAACAAACCTTTTTGATTTTTTTCTTCATCAGTTATTATTGGCTGTTCCTTTGGTGGGGGCTCATCCCTCCTGTTTGACAGGATGGAGAATGTGAATCTGTAGGTCATGTTTTATTGAGCAAGTATTTTAATTAAAAAAATAATAACCCATGTAAAATGCTCAGAACAAAGAAGTATGTTTTCAGTCACTGGGAATACAATTATGTTTGTAGCTCTCTAGAAACGGAAACATTTATTAATGCTAAAAAAATACTTCAATAGATCAATCATCTTAATCTTATTAAAACAAGCTTTTCTCACCACAGGAATGATAGTTATGAGACCTTCATTAGGGAGATTTCCTTCTGTAGAGCAAAGATCTTCCTCCAAGTAGTTTTGTTTACTGAACATTTTGAAACTTCGCAGAAGTCGTGCTGTGAAACACCATATACACAAGGTCAAGGCAGCTGAAGCCTAATGTGACAGCTCCCTTTCCCTGACAGTGAGCTGATAGCAACAAGATGATACTCAGCAGAGATGAGTTCATTTGGCATAANCATCAAACTGTTTGTGGATGTGCANCCTAACATGAAATGAACTCAGGCAAAGCTGGATCAGCTCTGACAGCAACTCATGTTAGAAAAAAACAAGTCTTAGAAATGTGATAGAGGCAGGGAGCATATGGGAAANCTCTCTCCCCGCCACTCAAGTTTACCATGGACCAACATTTGTTCTTAAAAAATGTCTGTTGTTTTTTTTAAAAGTGAATCATTAGTTGACCCTAACTTACAGTATAGAAAAGGCCAGTAAAAGCCCCGATGCAATCGAAGGCAGCAAAAAATAGAAGTGATCTGTGAGCAGCCTGGAGTCTGGGTTGGGTGTGTGTCTCTGGGAGGGGTGACCATAGATCACATCCTTCTCCTCTGCTAGTTGTACCATCTCTGGGATGTCACTTTGAGCACTAAGCTTAAAAGAGAAATGACAAGTGGGAAGCCTCCTGTTGAGGACAGTTGTCCCAGATTAAAAACAACAACAACAACAAAACAAAACAAAAACAAAAACAAAACAAAAACAGCAACAGAACTACTACGCTCACATAGATCAAAGGGCCAACTAGATGTCTTCAGATATTTGGAAGATTTGCATGGGAATAAAGGAAAATTTATTCGGAGCCTTACAGTTNTCAATGATCCTTGACTCTTACTGTTTAATTCTTGCTTTGACTGGGAGGGAAACCAGGAAGACACTGTTCTCATCCTTTAGATGGGGAAACTGAAGCTCAAAGAAGTTCACTTCACTTTGTTCTAAGTAGCAAGGTGCTAAGGGGGATGCTGGGATGCTGGAATGCTGGGATGCTGGGATGCTGGGATGCTGGGACTAGAATACAGGCCTCTTGTTTCAGAAGACACAGTTTATTCTGTGGAAGGTGAACCTGGGGCCAATGTGTGTCCTTAAGGCACAATACAGTAAATTCAATTTAAATAAACACACACATACACATAAAACAAAACAGAACAAACAACCCTCAAAACAAACAAAACAAAACAAAAACAAAAAACCAGTAAGAAGCCAAGTGTAATGGCATATATTTATAATCTCATCACTGGGGAATCTGAGGCAGGAGGATCACAACTGGAGGGCAACCTTGGCTACAAAGTAAATAAAACCCTGTCTCAAAACAAAACAAAGCAGAAAGTGCTCTCTAACAATGGAAGGAGAGTCCAGTGCTTCCCCTCCCCTGCATTAATTCTGTCAACGGTACTTTTCCAGGAGAGATTAGACTCTCTATAGTTTAGAAACGATTCCTTAGCAGGGTGGTGCCTCACATCTTTAATCCCAGCACTCAGGAGGCAGAGGCAGGCAGATCTTTGTGAGTTTGAGGCCAGTCTGGTCTACAGAGGGAGTTCCAGGACAGGCTCCAAAGCTACACAGAGAAACCCTGTCTCGAAAAAAACCAAAAAACCAAAATAAAAATAAAAACAAAAATAAAAATAAATTTCCTTCGAAGAAGAAGACTTTAGATAACCTTCTTTGCAGCTATAGCTAGTGCTTTATTTGTATTAGGCAAGGAAGGAAACACACACAAATATGTTGGCAACCTGATCTTCTAATCTGTCAGTTTGATACCTAGAGGTGGGCTCTGGAAATACATTTTCATTTGAAAAAAATTTATTTGGAGAGGCAACAGGTAAATGACTCACATACATTGTATCAAACACGTATCTGTTGTGGAATATTCAACTATGTAAAGGTATGTTACATTTGTTTATGTTGTGGAATATTACTTAACTATATAAAGGTGTGTTGCATTTGTTTACATTGCATTTGTTTAACTGAGCAAAGATATGTTACATTTGTTTAATTATGTAAACATGTGTTGCATTTGTTTTATCTTGTCTGTCTAAGACACATGATTGGTCTAATAAAAAGCTGAACAGCCAATAGCTGGCAGGGATGGTGGGCAGAGAGAGTAAGTAGGAGAGATAGAACAAGGGAGAAAAAGAGAGAGACACCTGGGCTGCCAGCTAGGCAGCCACTGCCCAACCAGACACAGAGTAGGACATACAGAATGAAAGAAAGGTAAAAAGCCCGAGGCAAAATGTAGATGAGAGAAACAGGTTAAATTAAGTTATAAGAGCTAGTGGAACAAGCATAAGATAAGGCCGAGCATTCATAACTTAAATTAAGTCTCTGTGTCATGATTTGGGAGCTGGTTGATAGCCCAAAAGAAAGCCTGCTATGTGTATCCATGAATCTAGTGTGTTGGCGTTAATGTCTTTTATACTTCAAATCCCATCTTTTAAAACCATACAGAGAAACAGTAATGAAAAATCAGCTGCCTGGGCTGAAGGCTAAGGCCAAATAACCACAGAGATTGAGCAAATCTGATGTTTGTGCAGCCTCGACTGTCTCCGTTTTGACTGTGTCTCTGAAGCGTATGGCTTTTTTTGAGGTTCGTAACTATGGAGACTGAAGTGACTTACTGCTAAGAAGGCTTAACCGAGACAGCATCAGCACAGGCTTCCTTATGCACACAGATCCGAGGGAAGAATGAGGAATGAACGAAACCAAGGCATCGGAGGGAGTATTTTAAAGGAAGGCAAACATGAACAAAAGGGAGAAAGAAATAGCTTGCAGAAGTATGGGACCTGATGTTTCCTCTCACCTTCACTTCTCTGTCATCTAATTTTTTCCTATGCAGTGTCCTCCCCATTCAGAAGGTGACCTTCCCATTAACCCCACTAGTCCAGAGCCCACCTACTACATAGAGCATTCTCCTCCATCTTTCTCTGACCAGGAGTGTATGAGCCACGCCCATTTGCAGTGTGTTACATTGATCTGAAGATTTTAATCGTCTCCTCCAGGGTTGTCCCATGAGGCTGTGCATTTTGTGCTCAGTTCAAGGGTTCCTGGCCAAGGGGTCGTGTGTGGCTGAGAACCTGGCCCATGGTCTTCTTTCCACACCAATAGCTCATCTGAAGAGGGCTGCCTTTTCAGAGTCTCANAAAACACCAGGTAGACTACCATGGTTCTNAGTGGGCTCTTAATGCTACCTTGGANTTGCTATCTCTTCCCAGTGAGCTTGTAGGCTCACTGAGCTACCAAATAGGAGGAAGGTTTTTCTCAGGAGGGGAAGCCCAGAGAAAGTAGGCTGCAAAGGGGAGAGAAGGGAGAAGGCCTTCAGGAAAAGTGCACGCAAAAGAGTTAAGAAACACACAGAAGGTGTCAGCCTCTGCCTTCCTCTCTGCACTCTCATGGCAGGTTGGTTCCCCATGGCAAATCTGCCTGCTAATCTCTAGTCCTCTCTCAGGACTGCTCAGCACANGGAGGAAGGGCCTCCTCATAGGTTGAGAGGCTGAGGGTTTTGTCAGCTTTGTTCCCAGGGTTTGGGTCCTGCTGGTTGTCAGAGCTGGGTGAGGGGGCTGAGGGATTAGGACAAGGATCTGCATGGANTTGGAGTCACAAAAGAGAAGCAGCAGAGTCCCTGTGGGAAGTAACCTGGCATATTTCACTGGCTTCTGTTTGGGGGAAATCCCAAGAAAGCCTTTTGCCATCCTAAACATCATCTCTGTTCACTTTTCAGAGTGATGCCACCCCTTNGGCACAGCCTTATCTTACNCACACATCTGTGGTGACCTCCCATGCGACTCTCGTGACAATGTCAGCCTGCCTGAACACCTCACATGTCATTTCTCTCACTTCAGAGTCAGTGTAAATTGTGGGCATGACTTACGAAGAAACCCTGGGCTGCCTCATTGTTTCCTTCCCCAAATTTCCCCTACCTCAAACCCCAAGCCCCAAATACCATCAACTCATCACTTCTGAGGAAACTTTAGAGGAACTGATCCTTCTGAGACGTGACTGCCGTCTGACGTTGGTTGCAGAAAGAGAGAGAGAGGGAATAAATACCCAAAGCATAGAACTTAAAGAATTGCCTTTTGTCAAGAGGTCACACACCTTTAATCCCAGCACCCAGGAGACAGAGGCAGGCAGATCTCTGAGTTTGAGGCCAGTCTGGTCTACAGAGCAAGTTCCAGGAAGGACAGCCAGGGCTACACAGAGAAACTCTGTCTCAAAAACAAAACAAAACAAACCACCGCCTCCAACAACAAAAGAATTGCCTTTGGTTTTAGGTGGTAAGAAAATTGGATCCATTTGCCAAGCCCCATCATCTGGGATGGGCTTCAGAGGGTTACAGGAAGCACAGTTGCTGATGGAACTTTCTAAGGAACAGCTGGGCACGTTCCCTGCTTGCCATGAGCTCAGACCTCATTACTAATGTCTTTCACATCTGGGTTGAAGCAGCGCAAATGAATTCACAGTGTGGTGCGGTAGAGACAGATGGGGTTTTTGCTGAACAGATAGGGAGGCAGAGCAGGAGGCCCGTGGCCTCAAATAGTCCTTTTTTTGTTTGTTTGTTTGGCCCAATAGCCATAAACAACAAAGGAAAGGCCCCTTTAAGGAGAGGTTGCAAAAAATCTACCACGTTTACTCATCAGTGACACCTCAGGATATTTGGTTTGTGGCATGAAATGGCCAAGGGTTCTTTTACTCCAGTTTTAGATTTCCGGGACCAGAGACTTGAATTAGCCACCATATCCAGTTAGTTTATCTGTGAAACAGGGGTCACTATAAAGATTAAACGAGAACCAGCATGTACCAGGCTTTGCTGTTCCTCCATGGGAGGACTTACCCTTTTGGAGGAGGGGATGAGGGGTGAATGGGGAAGAAGGTAGGGGGGAACAGGAGGAGGGATGAGAGGGGGATCTGTGGTTGGTACGTAAAATGAGTAAAAATATTTTTTAATAATAAAAAAGACAAAATAACAACATTCCAAATGTATACCACATACATTACACAGGTGCACAGATAGACAGACACACACATGTCTCAATTCCCTAAGCTTATGGAGAATTGTTCCCTCTCTCCTGGGGTATGTGGTCAGTGGTTCTTGTTTGTTTCTTTGTTAGTTTTTTGAGACAGAGTTTCTCTGTGGTTCTTAAGTGATAGAACCAGAAAACTTAATATGCAGAGGAGTCCTGGTAGCTCCTGTCCATTCCTTACTCCTCTCCCAGTTGAGTCATTAGAATTCAGGGATGGCCTCAGGGACCTTGGGAGACTGGTGAATGTCAGTGCCTCAATTTAACCCTGAGTCTTGATGAGGACCCAATGCAGTCCTAGACTTCACAGAGCAAAATTCCAGTCCATTTTCCAACTAGCCTGGCTTTTGGCAAATTCCACAGTGAGAGCCCCAAATTCGAAGGACCTCAAACCTATATGAACAAAGGTAGAGATTTCTAGCCTGAGATTTCTTCCAGAGTCAAAGACTTCTTCCTAATGGTGGAACAGGCCAATCGTGCTTAGGTCATAGCATTTTTTTTTCACACGGAAATTAAATCTTAAAATTCTTAGCATCTTTCTGCTTATTTTCTGCAGGAAAGCCCCTGGTATCCAGGAGAGAGGATACAGGGTAAGGAAATAGATCAGTCTGGGCAGCACTGGAAATGCGTGGGAAGGGGAACTGATTCTTCATGCGCCCTTCTAAGTCAGTCAGTGTGCTTCATAAACTGAGAATTTTGGAACCCTTATAGAGTGGTACCATAGCTATCCCCACTTTATGAATGAGGGGATAGTTGTGAGGCTGTTGAGATTCAGAGAGCTTGAACAGGGTCACAATGACAGTGATGGAGTCAGGCCCCAAACTCCTCCTCTAGTTTCAAAGATTGCAACTGCTCAGAACTTCCCAGCCTTCCCTCTCTGACTCTTTGTTTCCCAAGCATCTATGTCTTATTTAGTGTTGCTACTGCTGTGATGAAACACCATGGCCAAAGCAACTTGGGGAGGAAAGAGTTTATTTGGCTTATGCTTCTTACAGCACTGTTCATCATCAAAGGAAGTCAGGACAGGAACTCAATCAGGGCAGGAACCTGGAGGCAGGAACTGATGCTAGAGGCCATGGAGGAGTGCTGCTTACTGACTTGCTATTCATGGCTTACTCAGCCATGAGTAAGGACCACCAGCCCAGAGATAGCACCACCCAAAATGGGATGGGCTCTCTTCCATCAGTCACTAATTAAGAAAATGCCCAACAGCTGGGTTTTATGGAGGCATTTTCTCAATTGAGGTTCTTTCAGATAACTCTAGCTTGTGTCAAGCTGACAAAAAAAAGAAAAAAAAAAACCAGCCAGCACTCTCTATTATTTTCATTAGAGTGGTCTAAGGGATGTCCAGATAGCTGGCAAAACACTTGTTTCTGGGTATGTCTCTGTGAGGGTGTTTGCAGAGGAGATTAATGATCAATCAGTAGATTGATTGAAGAAATAGGCAGCCATGCTCCTATTCATCAGGCACCCGAATAAAACAAACAGGCAGAGGAAGAGTCTATTTCTTCTTCTTCTTCTAGACTGGGACTTCCACCTTCTCCTGCCATCAGATGGATGAATCAGAGCTCCTGTTCTTAGACCTTTAGACCTAGACTGAATGACATCATTGACTTCCTGGCTCATCATTGACTTTTCCAGTCTCCAATTTACAGATAGCATACTGTGGGTTTCTACAATAAATCTCTTATCTTCTATCATCTATCATCTATCTGTCTGCCTATCTGTCTATCTATCTATCTATTATCTATCTATCTATCTATCTATCTATCTATCTATCTATCTATCTATTATCTATCTATCTATCTATCTATCTATTATCTATCTATCTATCTATCTATCTATCTATCTATCTATCTATCATCTATCTACCTACCTACCTACCATCTAATCTATCTTGGTTATGTTTGTTTGGAAAGTGCTAAAACCCAACCATTTTCAAAACTTCCACCCAGAGAAGGAATAGACATTTAAGAACGTGTCTGAGCGTAAGTTAACGTGTCACATTCCAGGGGGAGAATCTCATTTTAAGATCCTTTGCCAACTCTAGAATAAAAGGCTCTACTTCATTGAAAATATTTGGGGTATTATGACTAGTGAAATGTAGAGAGACATTTTGGAAATTATACTCCTAAAATAGTATAATTATTACTCTGATATTGGTATTGCTAATCATATCAACAGTAATAACAACGGTGATTAAAATAATGACGGATATAATGACTACAGGAGGGGCTTGAGATAGGAATACCATACAATGTCATTTATGTAAATAACTTCTTTTAACTTTTAGCTGTGACCCTTCTAGATGGGCATTGTTAATATCAATTTGTAAGTGAAGAGGTCTTGGTTCAGAAATTCCTTCTTAGGATCACATAGATGGTAGGTATTAGAGTTGAGATTTGATGGTAGTTCTGTGTGTCTGCAGACTCTGAGCATGGACTTGCCCTCTCTGTCATCTTGGAGAAAGCTAGGCTGTGGGGAGACCCTTGTAAAGTAGCCGGGAAGTCCTTCCTTTCTGTAGGTTTTCTTCCTGCTTTTCTTATGCATAGGGCCACACATATGCACAGATGGTAATGGATGCCTTGACTAGCCTCGCGCCAAAGCAGTGATGGGGAAATCCTGTTTGTGGCACCCCAGAGAAAGGACTTCTTGAATAACATGGTTATCCAGACCTGTAGCTTAGCCAGATTCTGTTAGTATCTTTTAGTTCTGTGTCTTGTTTCAGTGGGCCATATCCTAAGTTCATTTTCTATTCCACAGCTGATTTACTCAAAGTGAATTTTTCAAGAAAAAACTAGGCCACTGTTTTGTTTTTGTATATGCTCAGCTGAATAACCCAAAATTGGAAAGGAAAGAATTCCTGTCTTGGAGACTTTATAGGATAGTAGTTGCCCCCCTGTTTCAACCTCCTAAGACATTTAATTCAAAATACCCTTAAAGTCATTACTTATATTCTCATGAAAGGAATCAAAGTTTCTACACTCTAAGGGCCTGAAGAACATGTGTGGGAAGTATCTCTGTGGATTCTGTTGATAGGCACAAATAAAAATATGCAATATGTGTTCCTTTATGCTGTGGAAGAAGACAAAAGAGTAGGAGAAATTTTTAGCACACAGTGAAAGCAGCAGTTTATGAGATACATATGAAATTACTACGATGTTAAGTTTAGATAATGAGGAGGAAATAGCTTGTGAGAAAAATGGAATTTGCAAAATGTGTTGAATGTGACTGTAGACCGTAAGTTGCTAATCTGTAAAACACGCTGAAGAAAAAATGGAATAAATCAAATAAGTGGCAGGAAAAGAAAGACGTTATTTACAGATAAGAAGGGATGGAGCATTCAAGTCCTGATCATTCCACCCCTGGGGTAGCTGCTATACCATCTCCGAATTGGCCCTCCATTAGCAATGCCCATTCAGGTTGCCCATATTCACTGTTGAAACGACACACAGAGCTGTCCAGCAGGCTAATCGGGAAGCCAGGGCTATGGCTGTTGTACTAGTTCTAGAATTTCTCTGCTAGAGCAAATGTGTGTCATTGGCCCTGCTACCTTCTCCCTGGTTCTGCTTGCTGCAGTCACACTGCTTTATTTCTGGTCCTCATCACCACATCATCAGTGGGGAAGGCTGTGTGGGAGAGAAAGGGAGTATGAAGACTGCCTACTGCGGGATTCTGAGAGTGTGCTCTTCCATAGGTTAGTTCCATAGGTTAGTGTCCTTCCCTAACTGTCTTCCCTCACCCCACCCTGTCCCCTTTGCTTTTCATGGTGTATTTTAAATTGAGTCACTAAACAACGAGATTTGAGCAAATTCACTTTTGAGGGTCTCCACCTTTGCATCAAGGTCAGCTCCCACACGATACCCAGATTAGCTCATTTGAACTTGAATCTTCTCACTAGCATGTTTTCACCAGCATATCTGTCTGTTTTCTTGGATAAGACACCAACAATAAATGCTCTCACTCCATCCAAGGACCTAGGAAAGAGCTGTGCCAAGAGTTTGGAATGGAGGCAAACCAATTTTGGAGAGCGCTGGTGTGTGTTAAAGAAGAAAGCAATCAAATAAATGTGCTGTGTCGCATCTCGAATACAGTCTCAGGCCCTCTGCCAGGGAGTCCATGAACATTTTTTTATGAATTTGAGTATTTTCCATTAGGAAAATTACCAAACCTCTGAATTAACCAGAGTAGCACTGGATGAACATAGGCTTTCTGTCATTCACACAGAGCACATTTGGAAGGAAGAAAGAATGATTGCTTGTAAAGTGGGCCCATAAATAACAAAGGATTTTAATAACTCCCAGTGACTTAGTAGCTCATATTGAGTGACCTCCTTGATATATTATTTATGCCTTTTGTGCATTTTTTTCTAATGTAACATCTTTTTCTCCTCTGGCCACAGTATTCAACTGCTCATTTACTATGTTTTAACCACAAACTTCTTGCCACTACCAGTCACACAGCCCTAAGTGAAATATAGATTATAAAAGAAACACTTCCCACACATTTATGAAATGTTTTCCAGCTGGGCTTTAAAGTGTCTCCAATTCCCTCTAGACGTAAGCATTTATCTGCTAATGCTTATCACGGGGGGCTTTCCTTGCTCAGTTTCAAAAGTGGGAATGTGGAGATGAATGTCAATGTTGTAAGAGATTTGTAGTTGAGAAACAAAATTGATGTAAATATCATGGTTCTATAGGAA
>LZPO01017401.1:149339-160225 GCA_001675575.1 Neotoma lepida
CTAAATGAGCAAGATTGGAAGTCTGAATTTTAGGGTTATATTACTCTGTTAAAAGCGGCTCGTTAATCCTTTTTACACAACAGGAAGTTATTATTTACTTCTTTCCTGATAAAAGAATGTAAGTCTCTCCCTGTCCCTCCCCCTCTGTGTGTATACTATGTAGATGTGAACACACTTGAGTTTGTGGAGGGCCAGAGGCCAGGCGGGGTGTTTTTTCAGAAGTTGTCCACTGTATTTTTATTTGGAGTGGGTGCAGGGATGCTCAGTGACCTGGAGCTTGCAAAGTAGGCTAGGCTGGCCAGTCAGGGAGCCCAGGGATCCGTCTGTCCCCCTTGGGCTTACAAACACATGACTTCTGNGGGTCCTCATGTTTGCAAGGCAAGCAAGCGCTTTCCCAGCTGAGCCATCTCCCTGACTCTCCCCCATCCTTTTTCTGTTGCTATGAAATGAAGGACACACTCTTGGAAGAAAGATATTCATCTTTGAAGGTTATCAGGGGCCTGCCCCTTACTTTCTAGGGTAAACACTCACAGTNTCCCTTTCAACCTCAGGGGTTATCAGCACACCCAATGGGAGTCTCATAATCCCAAGAATTCTGAACTCTCTACTACATTTTCCTCAAACCCCAGTGGCTCCAAGAAGAAAGCAAACTAACATATCGGTGAATTTTAAATCACTTTTGCGAATAGGGCCGGAAGCTTTTGTTGACCAGAAAGAGAGATTNGTTTGCTGCATTATATAAATAAATTAAAATAAATTCCTCTCAGTGAGTGTGCCCCCATGGGGAAAGCTGCATGGTTAAGGCTTACAGTTGAGATAGTATTTAGCCAAAATTGCTACTGCTTTTGAAATCCTCTGGAGACTTATTTTTTAGAACTCTTACTTGAGAATTCTCCCTCGACTCCTCAATAGGACTACTATTTTAAAATAGCTTCAATGCACATATGTATTACTGAGCATGTCTGACTAAATGTTGTGGGAGATCTGTGCTCCCAGCCTCAGCCTAACTTTGCAACCACTGCTGAGCTTCTCAGAATCGGCTGTGGTCGGGCTGGGTTTTCTGGGCCAGTCGTCCCTCTGGGCAGACCACAGTCTTCTGGATCTACTGCCACAGTGAGACGTAAACAACCACACTGCAGGATGCCAGAGCAAAAATAACATCAACAAACAACCGCTTACTGTGTATGGAGTAGAGCCTGCGTGACAGTGGGACAGAAACAGGCATCAGGCTGGTGGCGTAAAGAAGAGCTAGGGAGTCTAACCGGAGTAAAAGGTTAGGAAAGCAGACTAGAGGGAGATTAGAGGAATTTGTAAACTAAACTCAAGGAGGGGGTATAGGCATCCTTTCAGAGATAAGGAGCNGCTNAAGCTTTTGAGCAAGGAATCTGTAGGAAGACCTTTTATGACGTTTAACTACAAAGGAGCTCCAAGTAGAAAGAGTTTTCAGTTAGAAATTGATGAAGAAACCCAGAGTTAAACTGTCTGTAGAATTTTGAGTTACGTTGGGATGGGGAGATCTGATGAGGAATGACTGACATTAACCATGTGTTTTCCAGGTTCCATCTTTGTTAGTGCTTTCCATCAACTAACACTTGCAGTAACACCCTGAGGTGAANGTTCCAGATACCACCCTCTTTCAGACAAGGAGACTGAGGCACAGGGCATTAAAGAAACTGCTCAGTGATACCAGCTTAGGATGGTGCAATGGGAGACAAGAAACAGTGGGGACTACTTACTTTCCTCATTGCTCTGACAGAGTCTAAGACAGAAAGGATTTATTCAGGATCATAGTTAGGGGACACGGTCCATCGTGGCTGGGAAGCTGAGGGAGCAGGGCTGTGAGGTGGTAGCTACAATGTCTCAGCAGTCTGGATGCAGAGAGAACTTTGGTTATAACTGGGGTTGAGTTGTAACACATAAGCCCCACCCGCTACAGCCCTGCATTTGCCAGCTAGGCCCCATGTCCATCTTCTACAACCTCTCTGGACAGTGCCTCCACCTGCTGGGGAACTGCTCAAACACGGGGCCTCTGAGGGAATGCTGCACAGTCTGATCTTAACACCCAGGTAGTCTGGCTCAGANCATTGGCCTTAACACNGCCATTGTGGTGATTCTGAGGCCTGGCATGGGACTGTTGCTGCCATCTGACCTCACTGTCCACTATGTTTGTACATAGTGTCCTTGTCAGGTGTTGATGTCACAAAACTCAGAATGCTCGCCAGTTCCTGCATCTATTTCAAAGGAGCCTTGTGAACAAAGGAAGGGATAACGATGAGACAGACACAGTNTAAAAATGTCCCTGGGACTGCCTACTGCAGCCTAGCAGAGCAAAAGAGGGAACCAGGTCTGTCCACCTCGCAGTATCCATTAGACACGAGTGATGTTTCTTACCTGCCTTGTTGGCTTTGGTTCAATGGTTTTTAGAGTCATTTACTTACAAAATGGGAAAGCTGGAACTCATTTGATGTCAAATTGCTCAGTATTTTATTGGTATCTCGGAGTCCTGGTTATATGAAGAGAATTCATTGTAGACTCAAGCTGACTACACGTTTTATTTTATTTTTTTTTCAAAGCTATTATGAAAGATCAATTAAACCTTTGGATCCTGGAGATGATTGAGGCCAATGCAAAATTGTAAGAACAAAGACATGTTTTCTGTTGAGTTTCTTTTTTTAACACTTGTTCTTGTAACTTGAAAGCCTGATGCGGTGCCACTCAGAAATTGGCCTAATTAAATCATGTTTAAATTAAGGTAATTCCATATAGGTTGCACACACAATTTATATTTTTTCCTCATTATGAAATTTTCTTGTATAACAAGTCAGAGACGATTCGTTTTGCCTAGGACTATAGATTTACATGTTCACTTCTTAAAATGACTGAAATACAAACANTGCTGTGTTCAAGAAATCCAGTTGTAAGAAAGCAGATGCTACCGTAACTGTAGCCAGAAACTGTTTACAGACTATTGTGTCACACTATGGAGCAGTTTAATATTCATATTTGATTCCGAGTCAGTCTCAGCAGACATTTATGGAGGCCTGCCCTAGATCCACGTCACTAGATCTGTCTGATAAGGTCTGATAGCTTAGGTGGATTTTCTGGGCTGAATTATATTGAGAATAAGTTGTTGACTGTTTCAGTAGCCTGACCTCTGGCTGTGCCTAGCTACATTCTACATCAGCAGATCAACCTATTGATTAACTGTTGAATCTATTTTTAAGTTTAAACTTTGGCCAGGCAGTGATTGAAATGGATTTATTTTTGCAAGCAAGCAACAAAGCAGATTCTAGAGGCACACAAACTTAGAAGAGCTCTTAGGAATCTTGAAACCATTTTTTTTTTTAATTCAGAAAGTTAAGCAAATGCTATTTTTCATATAAACATCTGTATCTAAGTAGTTGCATGATAAAATTCTCTAGTTGTTGACCTTTAAATATGCATTGGTAAATGTCAATTTTCTAAAAATATCACTAAGATATACAAGGTTAAAGTTACNAAACTCATGAAACTAGCTTAGAAATTAAGTAATCTTTATTTGGTTTAGTGTGAGTCTAGCTTTAATAAGAATTGGTATTGGAAAGTAGGCCATTTTTATTTTAACAGGAGAGAACGTTCCTTAAATCCTGGAGGAAAAGTTTAACATTTGGGTCACTTGTCCTAATAATATTGGGTTTGTAGATCTGATACTTATCNAGAACTTACAAGTCTACTTCTGGTCAGAGGCTTTAAAAATTGATTCCAGAGAATCAGTCTTTAATCTTTAAAACTAACCTTCCTCCATCCACATTTTTTATTCAATTTCACATCACACTATTTTTGCAATATTTTCTTTAATATTTTACTNATATAATAGAAGGTTTTTCTTATTTGAATAATGAAATTCCTTAAAGTGGTTTTGGGCAGATGAAATTAATAAACACAGTTGCTTTAAAAAAAATCGAAACCCGTGTAGTATTCAGATGTCTTATTGTTGTAAAGATTTCGATGGTATTGTGTGATAGGCACCTCCATCCTTCTCCCACACCACCTCTAGCTGTAGTTACACTGAGTTCCTATTTTCTCCAGATGTTGGCTCATATAGCTAGGTCANGATAGGCAGATGGCTTTTAAGCCTGATCCTGTCTGTTCTATTTCCATAATAATGATAGGGTAAGTAATAGTTTTATACGGCAAATAATGGTCATCTCCTACAAACTATTTGGAAGTAAGTTAACAGTTGGAACAAATGGTCAAAGATCTCAGCACGGAATCTCTTCTCTGACCTTATGACCCTGTTCACATGGTCTGGGTTTCAGGGGTATGTCGGAGACTTGTGCTTCATTCTCTCAGANGCACAAGACAATTTGTTGCTGTACCACGTTTTCCCCCAGGAGACTATAAAGGAGATCGGAAAGCCTTACAGAGTGGAAGTCGCCTGAAAGGTTTGCTGGACAAGCTCCGTTTTCAGCCTTGTATCATCTATCTCCATCCCTTCCAGGTATCATTTTGCTGACCAAAGCTAGGGCCTTGTGTGTACCAGGCAAGCACTCAATCAAGATGCTGCTTCTCCAGCCTTTTCTACTTTTCTCTCTTCCTTTTCCTAGGTCTGCCAGATGCCCACAACTAACACTGTCAGAAGGCTGAGGCTGGAGGCTCACGAGTTGGAGGCCAGCCTGGGATACTTAGTGCAACCCTGACTCAAAAAGCTAACACACACACACACACACACACACACACACACACACACACACACACACACACACACACACACACACACACACACACACTCCCTCTCTTAAATGACAAAATCAAATAGTTGAGATACAAGATGGAGAAAGATGGAGTTTAATCCAATGTGTCAAATTTTATAGAGTTGGTTAAATAAGTGCTATTTATTTTTAAAAACCAGTGAGATAGTAGATGTAGGAAGGGCAAAGGGCAGGAAGTGGCCTGTCAGCTTTTCCCAGTACTGAGTTGACCTCATCTGTGGCNACTTTGTGTCTCCCTTTTAAAGGAGGATGTGGAGAAATGGCAGAGCTCCAGAAAAANGAGAAAAAATGTAATTAGGGCATAGAAAATAAGGGATATGAGGAAGAGCTGTAGGGCTATTTACTTAGAGAAAAAAGGTCCAACTGATCTGAAGGGTTGCTATAAGACAGACACTGGTTCTTTCCTGTCTCCACAAATACCAGAGACGAAGAGCTCCTGGTGCCGGGAGGACATTTGGGGCTGTGAGAATAGTTAAGAATGAAGTTCCCAAGGCTCACACTGGCAACTGCAAGGAGAAAGCATTAGTGTAGAACTACGGTGCAGCTACTCACTCATATTCCTCTGCCAGGAGGGAACTGAAGCAAGATTCAACCACTAGCTTTGGTTGGCATTACCCTGGCACCCATCTTCTTACTGTGTATTTATTGTTTACTAGTCAAGTGTAAAAATCAACAAATAAGTTAGTTAGAAGGTGTAAGTGCAAGTTAGGGTCACTCGGAACTTTCTGAGACAGGCTTACGTTAGGTTGGTTTTGGCTAATCCCTCCGTGTGATCACCGCTCCCTTTGAGGCTGTGTTCATTCACTCATCTCAAGAGCAGCTACACTGGGCTGTGACTTCCAGGAGGAGGCCGACGAGCCCCAGCTCTGTTGGATGACTGACTGCATGGTGAGGTTGTAGCGATCTGCATCGCAGAGCTTCCTGCCTTTTGGTTTGGCTCTTTGGCTACGGGAAAAGAAGGTGGGGGTCACACAGAGATTATGAGGGGCCTCAGCCCAGGATATGGTGGTGTCCAAGTCTGAGGAGAGAAATGCATCTGTTTCTGTAAATAGTGTGGCCTGTCAGTGTTAGTGTTTCTTGACGTTTTACATTCTCCTAATGATGTGCTGGTGGCCGACTAGTGTGGATTGCCTCCTCTGATGCTAATGAAGGCACACTCCGTGAGGAGCTAAACAAGACTCAGAGAATTTATCCATCACATTCCTTGTCTTTCTTTCTCTCATCCTATCTGTTATCATTACCACTGGTAATGTAATTAATGCAGTTAATTCTGACTACATTAGGTATACAGACTATGTCTTAGGATTTTACCGTGTTGGTGTATGCAGCTCATTTCTTTAAAATAAAAACAAAAACAAAACAAAAAACCCAAAATATTGCTTTTAAAATTCCTTGGTACATACATATTATACTTTTATCATTTATCAATATTTAAGATTGACGACAATAGCAGAAGTCAGAAGAACAGTTAGCTCTGACGGGGCCGTGTGGAATCTTCTAGGGTGCTGAGATGCTAGTCTGTATCTCACACTAAGAAATAGTCTATAGTTGACCCTGAGAAGTGATTATCTGGTAGCGTGGACACACTGAAAAGTCTCGTTTGTGGGCTGGAGGGATGGTTCAGTGAGTTAAGGTGCTTGTCACTCAAAGATCTGGACCTAGGACCCCCACGATGGGAGAGGAGAAGAGACTCCTACAGNTTGTCCTCTGATCTGCAAGCATATGCAGTGGCATATGCTTGCACATGCATGCATGCATGCACATACACACATCATGAAATTTAATAAGATATCATTAAAAACTCATGTATTCTATATACTTTATTAGATGTAAATTATATCTCAATGCAAAAGTTTAAAAGAGCATGTTAAAATCTTTATAGTTTAAGTATCTTATATTTATATTTCTAAGAAATAGGGCAGGAAATACAGCAGAGGGCAGTAGGGGAGGAAAGGAGGGAGAAAGGANGTAACATTGTTTATAAGCCACTCTTACCTGGTAAGCATATAATATAATTTCTCTGTGAAGAAGATATACTTATTTCATTTTTGCTTGTGAGGAGACAGACACCACAGGGTAAGTAAACCCCCACTTTCACACACATACTCGGCCACTCTGAAGTTCTGAGTTCAATTCAGAGAAGAAGCCGATTCATCAAGAACCAAGTTCAGGCTGAGAGAATTGCCCAAGCTCACGTTCCTGNTAAGTAGTAAGCCCAAGGGCCTCCTCGCTGGGCGCTCTTTTGTGCCAAACCTACTTCCTTTCTACTTAATTCTCTAAGTGTTTAACAAGTTATTTTTTTTAATGCTGGAATATGCATTAAAAATGAGAATCTACTGGAGAAACCTGTAGAAATTTCAAATATTTAACATTCACAAAAAGCTGAACTAAACTACATAAGAGTCTGGGATCGTCTTTGAAATTGGCCCTAGAACAACTAGAAATTATATGGTTTTGTAGAAAATGATGAGGTTTTCTTTCTTTTCTGTTTTGGTTTTTCAAGACAGGGTTTCTCTGTGAAGCAGTCCTGGCTGTCCTGGAACTGACTCTGTAGACCAAGCTGGCCTGGAACTCACAGAGATCTACCTGCCTCTGCCTCTCCAGTTTAATCCTCTNGGATTAAAGGTGTGCGCCACCACCACCCTATTAGAAGTATGTATAAGAGCTATGGACTATCCTTGTTTTACTCAAGTTGACAAAGGAAAGTTTCTTTTTCTTTGTCAATTTTGGAATTATACAAATTCCTAAATTTAGGAATTATACAAATCTCTATATCTGTTCCTATTATTTTGGTTAAAGACAGGCCTTTCCTTCTTTTTTTGATATTTTCTCCTCAACTTAGTTTATTAAAAAAAATTAAGTTATCTCTATACTTCCTGTTTTTTAAAGATTTATTTTTATTGTGATTTATGTGTATGTGTTTATCTGTTTGAGTGTATGCCATGTGTGTGCAGGTATCTGAAGGAGCCAGAAGACGGTGTCAGAGGCCCTGCCTGGAGTTACAAGTGGTGGTGAATCACCTAGCATAGGTGTTGGGATTGAACTCAGGTCCTCTGCTACACTAGTAAGTGCTGTTAACTACAGAGCCATCTCTCCAGCAACACTTTAAATTAAAACAGCAACAGTAACAACAAAACCACTCTTTTTTTTTTTCATCCTCCTGCTACTGAGAATTTTTTCCTACTTCCTATTACTGAGTCATACACGTTTTCATTGGAACTCTGCACTTGGTATGGAATTTGTTGGATTTGCATACTCACAGTTTAGAAACTGATAATTGTTGAGTAATGATAGGAATTCAGCAAGAACACACGCCTGACAGTTCACTCCCATCACGGAATAATTCTTCTCTGAAACGTGATCTGTTCAGAATCACATAGCTTTCATGTGTGAATCAAGAGTCAAGAGCACATGTGTGTCCTAGAAACGAAAATATCTTAGAATATCAGCCATGGAAGAGACTACATTTTTACACCAGGAAACAGAATTCCAGGGCACTTTATTTCTTTATATTATTGATTGAGTCTGTACCATCTATTACTTTAGTTGAATTAGTTTTGGGGTTTGATTAGAATTCGTGTAAAATGGGATTGCATGCTGGGCGTCCTGTCATTTAGTTGTTAGCACANCATCACTGGTAATGAAAGAGAAAAGACTGAAAACATCACCTGTTTCTTCTAGAAACTTGGGAGCATGAAGAATGCGTGGCCAGGTTAGAAGTCGGCCCAACCTCTGCTTTTGACAGGGTGTGATTTTTTCTAATGATGATAAATCTACCAAGCTCAAATTTAGTACCAGATGCAGAAATTGCTTTGTTCAAAGGAAGGGAAGGTATTAGTANTTCAATAGAAACATATTTTGAAATGTTTTTTTTTCTGGGAAATAATTTGTAATAAGTATGCCTGAAAGATACGTTCTATTCTCTTCCTCAGACAGGATTGTTGTCTTACTTTCCTTTTTCTGATTGCAAAAAGTAGTAGATTGACACAGAAAATCTAAATAATATAGAAAAACATTAAAAACAAAACTAACTCTGATTTCCCAACCAATGCCAACATTTCGGCAAATGTCCTATTGGATAGCTTTCTATGCATTTATCTTATGCACACTATGTGTACATTTTTGCATATGTGTGTATATATAGCTATGTATGTAATTTTTTAAAAATTAAATGATTTTTTTAATGTTTTAATTTCTTTTTATGGTGTTTTGCNTGCATGTATTTCTGTGTGAGGGTATCAGATTCTCTGGAGCTGGAGTCACAGACAGTTGTGAGCTGTCATGTGGGTGCTAGGAATTGAACCCAGGTCCTCTAGAAGAACAGNCAATACTCTTAACCACTGAGCCATCTCTCCAGCCCCTTGTGTCTGTAATTTTAATGCAGTTAGTATCATATTTTTTTGTTGTTGTAATTTTGCCTTTTCACTCAGCCACCTGCCATGGAGACTTTCTTTAATAAGTATTANGTTCTGTTTAACAGCTGCAGANCAGCCCACTGTGTATATACAAAATAGGAATTTAATTAATCCTAGGAAATTGTTTCTAGTTTGGTATTATAAGAGCAAGGCTTGACTTAACACTCTTGTAGGTCTCTCCTTTCCTCTGGAGCTCATCAAGAAAGTGGACAAGTTGTAGAGGTTTGTTTCATGTCCTTGGTTTTCTTTCAAAAAACCAAAANAAAGCAGAAGAAACAAAGCATCAGTTTTCACTCTGCTGATGTGTGAGAGCATAGAAGCAGGTTTTTCAGTACACCGACTTGAAAGTCTTCACATATCCAAAATCAATGTAGTGGTACCTTAATTTTGGCGAACACGTGCCAGATGACCTTAATGAGCAGAATATAACAGACGTGACGGTGACATTAAGTAGGCAAGACTGATTTTTTTTCAACTGTTTGCCAAGCAGTAGGGAAAAACAAAACAAAACAAAAACCTTCTAACCCTCATTAACACAATATTTTGGGTAAACCTGGACTGTAACACCCATTTGATTTGACTTATATTCTTTTTTTGTGTGTGTGTGCATTGGTGTTTTACCTGCGTGTGTATGTCTGTGTGAGGGTGTCGGATCCCCTGGAACTGGAGTTACAGACAGGCTTGAGCTGCCATGTAGGTGCTGGGCATTAAACCCGGGTCCTCTGGAAGAGCAGCCAGTGCTCTTCACTACTGAGCCGTCTCTCCAGCCAGCCCTTGACTTCTATTCTTATGAGTCTTTTCAATTAAACTATTAGCTTCCCGAGGGCAGGAACTGTACTGCAATCTTGAAGGATGTCTTGGAGTGTTTGTCCTTTAATAACCTGCAGGATTTTCCATTTGCTTTGTCCCTCGTCAGCAGCTCTCACCTCCCTCTTTCACCTTAGCGTTTGAAATATTTGCCCAGGGCAAACAGACTTGGAGTTTGGGAGGAGCATTGTGTAATGNATGTTAAATTATCCCNATTTAACTCTTGGCTCTCTGTGAGCCAGGACAAATCCTTTAATTCTTCCAAGTCCTAATTCCCTCCACTCTAAGGTGGAGCTAATAGCTTCTACTTCAGAGAGTGTTGTCTAGATGGAAGGAGTGTGTGTTTTAAGGCCATTAACATGATACCCACCCTAACACTTGATACGTGGTAGTTACAAGCTAATAGTTTTTCAAAGGTACAAGATATCTATATTTATATATGCATATGTCACTGGTCATTTCTTGCCTTCTGCTCTAGTGAGCATAATAATTTTTAGAGTGAAAACAACAAGAAACCAAAAGGTGAGAGAGATTNAGGGCTAAGACTCTCAATAAATTCAATTTGGAACATAGATTGATGGATGAAAATTAGGTTTTTGTGTTTACAAACCTGAAAGGGGTATCTGGAGTATTGAAATGGGGAGAACAGGTAATTGGAGTCATAAGAGTGTTTTATTAGGGTAGAAAAACAACTTTGGGTAGTTGGTAGCATAAAGTGTCTCTTTATACAATTCCAAGGAATACAAACAAGAGCTAAAAGTAAAAGGTGAACGATAGTAACCTTTGCTCCTTTGCAAGTAACAGCCAACCTTTCAGAATGACAGCCTGGGTGACTCTGCCCAGGCTTCACTTTCTGGGGCCAGCTAATGGGCCTCAGCCTAGTTTCCACCCAACGGTCTTAAAGACGCAGGAA
>LZPO01017401.1:194774-210488 GCA_001675575.1 Neotoma lepida
CTTCTCAGGCCTCCAGTTTTCCTCTCTTTGATGTATCTTGTTGTGGATTTGAAATCTTGCTGCTTTCTCTCAACTTAAACAATTCCTCCCCACCCCGATTTCACATCTCCCCTGGCTCTCTTGTATCCCCACTGTTGGCACCAACCTTTCCCTGTACCATGTGCTGGCTTAGTGGTAAAGACTGTATCCCTGTGTATGCCTGTGGTTTCCCAGTGAAGCCTATGGCTGGCAGAGAGGCGTGTTGAATTCTGGGATTCATCTTGTGGTCTCAGCCACAGTCTCCAGCAGTTTTTCTCAGTGATAGTTTCCTGCCCAGCAGCCTTGATCCTTTGCCTTCCTTGGTCGTTCTTACTTGATTTAAAACTGAATTAGCAAGTGGAAGACAGTAATTTGTTATCCTTTCCAAACTCCACAGTGGAAAATTGCCAAGATTTAAGGGACAGGTGGGGAGGAGCAGTTTGTAATCTGACCCGAGTTGAGTTTACAGCTTACTGTGGTCCTGAGCTGGAGTCCCCTGAGTGCCACTGCCTAAGCCCCACCTTCCAGTTCCCACGCTATAAGCACTCAGAAGTCAGGTTAGACACAGAGCTTAAGGCAATTGATACCAATCATATGAAGCAGATGTTCTAAATACTGGATCTACGATGCTGATGCCTTTTAAGTCCATGACAGAGAAGCAGGTGTGTGTGCTGTGGCATATTGCGAGGCTTTTTCACTGAGCTCAGTTCAGAGAGGAAGCTCTAAACATGGCACCAAGAGCCATGGTGACTAGCCTGCCACAACTCAGGCCTTCCTCAGTGTCTTTTCATTGCGGCCTCACTGAACTCTCTGTGGGTCTACAAGCAGGCCAGGCAGCTTTAGGCTTTTATTGGTAGTAAGTTCACCTCCTGACTGTGGTCTGGACAGTTCGCCTTATTCTCCACACCATGATGACCCTGCCCACACAAGCCTCTCCAGATAGCTTTGGGCTTTCTTCCTGGATGTTTTCTCAAGGTGTAAATCTTTGGGGATAACGGGATACCTTTTATCTTTCTTGGATGCTCTCTGAACCAGTCTGTTGGGTGGATGAGTCTGTTTTTACGGTGACTTACATGACATATAGACATTTCTAATCTTACTTTTCTATTTACAAGTCAGCTACACGACTGCAGTTTTTCCAGAAGAGACCTGTAACAATTTGGTGCAGCAAACATGAGTAAATATCACACTACGAGCAAGAGCAGGAGAAATCAGCCCGGAGCCAACTCCCAGGGGATGAGATTTCCCCATATTTCTAGTCTCCGTCCTGTGTCTGTAATGAACAGAGTGACGAGCTTGGTGCCAGGCACTCCAGATCTGAGCAACCTGAGCTATCAGGGCAGCTACATTCTGTGAGCACAAAAGTAGTCTGGAGTTGTTCTTGAGGCAACATGTAAAAGACACCATATCTACTGTTAGTGTTGGGGTGTTTCTAGACAAACACCAGATTCACCTGGACCTTGCCTTAGTTCTTAATAGTATTCTCCCGTTNTTCTTCCTTGCTCTTTCTTTAAGAGACAGGGTCTCATAATGTAGCTCAGGCTGGCTGCAAACATTGAATAGACCAAGCTAGCACTCAAAGTCTTAATCTACCTACCTTCGCTTCCCAATAGCTTCTATATTCTCTCATGTCACTGCTCAACTCCTTCTCCCCTCCAAGTACCTNTCCTTTCTATTTCCAGAAGAAAGTACATAATTTCAATTTCATCAGATGTACCTATGGGAAATTATTAGAGATTCTCTCTCAGTTTTGCTCACATGTATGCACACGCATGTGTGTGTGTGTGTGTGTGTGTGTGTGTGTATGTGTGTGTGTGTGTAAATTAACCATGGTCACTTAGGAAGAAAAGAATACTGCTTTTTTTCTAGAAAAATTAAGTATTAAAGTTTTGAGATGCTTTTGCTTTGTCCTACATTGGACACGTAGCAAATGCTTAATAAACTTTAGCCATAAGTATAATAATTAATTATTAGTAATAGGATCCAGTTTGTAAAAGCAGGCTGCATTTATGCCGCAGTCAAAGCNCTGGGGAGTGCACTGTCCTGGCCCTGCATTTCCCGTAGGAAGTAGAGATTGTATATATTAGCTGGAGTTCATCCAAGCTGCCTTTGGGACAAACAGGATAATGTGTTCGGATCAGAGGTCAACAGCTGTTACTCTTCTGTGACATTCCGGAAAGTGGACAGATGTGTTCAGATTGACCCTTCTTATTCAGTGAGTGTGGGAACTTGTGGGAAAGGGTAGGAGACAGGGAGCCACAGTGAGGTGGGGAGGAGGAACAGATTCCCAGCGCGGGTCAGTCATGAGTGACCACNAAGAACAATGTTGAAGTTAACAGCTTTATTTCTTGGGGGTGCTGCTTTAAGCAATGTGTTAAGAGGATGAAGGGCTCTAAGAGTTGTAGCAGCAGAGGAGGAAGCCAGAGCATGTTTTCTCAAGACTGGGACAGGGTTGCAGTTCCCGAAGAGGTCAGAGGTGGCCTGCTTACCCTCCTGCTGGTTGCACGGCCAGGAATAGAAGAGTCAGGTTCAATACAAGAAGCAAAGTGAAATACACTCNTTACCTTGCCTCTCACTCTCAGTCATATTTAATTACCATTCTGGGCTCCAGAAAATAACCAAATATCTCAGGTTTTTTTGTTTGTTTTTAATGGCAAATCAGCCAGACACCAGACACTTGCTGCCTCTGTGTCATGCCCACCCGGAAGTAGACAGGTATCTTCAGATGACCTCGGTGAAACCATCAGATTTTCAGAAATACACAATTTTGGGACTAGCCGACCACTTCACTGATAACCCTCTTCTTAGTGAATGATGTCAGATACATAAGTCTACCCCGTTGTAACCGCCTAGCGGGATTCCGAGGGCAGCACACTTTCTCCACGCTCATGATGCCACGCCCCTTTGCTTTCCTCAGACTGACAAGTATGTGAAGCTTTTGTCAGAGCCCTGTTGTCTGGGCTGACAGTATGTGAGTTCTTTGTCTGGTTCGGGAAACTTCCTTTAAGATGATATCAAGATTGTACGGGCTTTTGCTTCCTCTGTTGGTGGGGGTCCACATGAACATAAGGTCAGCATGGAAGTACCAAAAACCACGCCTTCCTGACTAAAGAAGGCTTTAGAGAAGCAATTCTCAGCCTGTGGGTTGAGACCTTTTGGCGGTTGCATATCAGATATCCTGCATATCAGATTTTTACATGATGATTCATAACAGTAACAAAATTGCAGTTATAGGGTAGCAATGAAATAATTTTATGGTTGGGGGTCACCACAACATGAGGAACCGTATTAAAGGGTCACAGCCTTAGGCTGAGAATCACCGCTTTAGAGTCACATTTAGCCGAATGAAACAAAGACAGCTGCTTAGAGTTGCATTGTGGGCACATTACTTAACCACTCTGAGCTTTTGTTTCCTTGACCATAAAATAGAGATAATGATGGTCCCGACCTCCTGGGGTGGTAGTGAGGATTAAGTGAGACGAACCATACATAGTGCTTAGCACAATGCAGCTGGAAGCCGCTAATAAATTTTAGCTACAGCTTTTATCAGCGTGATAAGCCTACCTTGCTAAGTGGTCTAAGTTTAGGTAATTACTCTAAGAAAATTTCCCCAATATTGTTTCACGTCATTCTAGATAAAAACCTCCTAAGTTGTTCTTGCAAAAGATTTTTAACGCTTGCTTACTCAGTGGGATTAGACGATCAATGGAGCAGCATTTTCCTGCTTTTGGTTCTGCTGGTTTGTGATAATACCCACAATTTCTTAACTTCACCACTGTCTATCNTTTTAAGTAAGTTCTTTAAAAAATACTAGTAGCTGGCATAACACTATAAAGCTCGAAGGCAGAATCTCTGGTTTCATTATTTTCCTACAACCACCAGGGGAGCATTCCAGCCTCTGTAAGGAGAAGCTGTAGGGAGATTAGTAAGGAAAGTGAGTAGCAAGCTTCTAGCTGGAATCCAGATCTTGCTTGGCTTGTTCCCTGTGCCAGTAGCTGGCTACAGGTCTTGTTATTGATANCAACTTGCAGCTTGGCCAACTGTAACTCTTGGAAGCTTTCAAGGCTACGTTGTAGTTTATACCTGTATGTGATAAAACTGCAGGACTGTCCAAGAAGAAACAGAATGCTAATTTCCAAGGCAGAATTCTGGAGGAATCCACCCGGTGTAGTAGAGTGAGTTCATCTAAATAGATCACACGTACACTCAATGATCTGTTCTGATTGACCCAACGAACATTTATTCAGCTTCTACAAGCAGTGTGAAATCTGTCTCTAGCTTAAGGGTGGAGGAGATTCACATGCTGTGTGGAACATGAGCAACATATTGAGTGAGATATTTTTATCTCTGTTTTATATAAGAGAGATTGAGGCTGTAGCTCTCTCAGAACATATAGCCCCTAATTCTGTGCAGCTTCAAATCCTGTGCTTTTAGCTAACGGAATCCTNAAGCTCACCGTCTTTCCCTTTCTGTATCCAAATTGGCAAACCAAGTCTTGAGTGTGTGTCCTGTGTAGGAAACATCCCATTTTCCCCAAACCATAAGGGATCCACAGAGGGTTCTGGAGAGATGGGGAGGAGATGCTGAACAGCTAGATGTAACTCTGGCTTTGGCTGCAAGATGAATGACTTATGAAGGAAGCAAGTCTTTGTGACTCCTACCATCTTAAAATACCTCACAAGGTGGAGGAGCAGACAAGAAGACCATGTGAAGTCCTAGCTGGAGATAAGGTGTGTTTTGATCTGCAGTATTCTTGGTGTCTGGTGTTTAAGAATGCAATCAGGGTAAAGACTTCACTGATTGCTGTGGGACACAGAAATATGAAGTAGGAATTCAGTTGACTATGACAAAGTCATACTTGGAAGAAGCCAAGGGTCTTTNCAGAGGATAAAGCCAAGGCTTACAGAGTCTTGATGATATTGGCTTTTGAATATTAACTGTTTCCTGCTATGAATTTCTTGTGTGCTATTGTAGCTTTTCCATTCCTAGAACAGTGTGTTTGATCATTCATTGGGCANAATTTCCCCAATACAATTAAAGTGTCTGGATAACATCTCCCTACTGTGCTAACAGCAGTCACACAGCTAGATCTCTAACTTNGGGCCTTTCTTTAAATTATCATTATTAACAACATCCAGGACCTTCTCTGGATGAAAGTATCTTATCTGAGATACTTCCTAGACTTTCTAAGTACATACTGCAGATAGATGGCATCTAGACTAGCTGTAAGAGAAGGCCCGGCGGATGTGCTAATTAAGTTTAACCTTCTTTCTTCCATAATGCTATCTGTCATTCCAGATCTCCCTTTAATAATTAACTCAGAGCTAAAGCGTTTTTACATACTAGGTACATCAAGCTGTGACTCAGGTTGTCTAGCTATAGAGTACTTCCCCTGCCCTGCCAGAGAATGGCACAGCTAAAATAGATTTGGGGCCATAAGAAAAAAGGCAGTTTTATTTTCATTCATGACTGATAGACTCTTAAAATTTTAACTAACCACTTCTAAGAATATAGTTTGAGCACATCTATTCCCTTTCTTAGATCTCTTAACCGAATTTAGCCCTCAGTTGATTCATTCCCCATTAGCCACTTACTTCCCTTTTAGGTCGCTATGATAACTGACAATTACTGCCCTTAGTGTGGATCTTATCACCCCTCCTTTTGACCCTGAGGGAATGCAAGCCTGGTGACCTTGCCTTAGCCAGAGCATTGCTATTGCATGGATACATAACTGTAAACCTCAGAGACTGAGGAAGGACTAGATTGAGGAATGAGAAGAATGAGATGGAAGATGAGGAAGAACTAGATGGGAAGAAAAAGATGGGAAAGAATGAGATGAGAAAGAACTAGACNGGGAAGAACTAGGTGGGAGAATTAAGATGGACCTTAAAGAGAACAGCAGAGAAGTGTAGGAGAAATCAGGCAAGAAAGGAGCTAAGTATGAAAGCAGAAAAGAAGCTGTGTAGAGAGAGAACTCAGAAGAATAAAGTGAATGGACTAAAGAGTTTCGTGTACATAGATTCATTTGATATCATCTAAGATTAGATTATCAGCTGGTTGTAGATTCTTCCACAGACCCTGGGAAAAGACTATAGAGGGGCTGGACCCCAATAGTCTTTGTTAGCTGATCAGAGCACTAGATAGAGATATCCATGATTGCAGCCATATTGATTGGAAGATCAGGAGAGTCATGGGGCGGGGGGCTGTTTCATGCCTTTTATTTCTTCATTCAGTGTCTTATTGGGCATTCACTGAGTGCTACACATAGGGATGCAGCTGTGAATGACAGAGATGTGCAGAGATGTGGATTCTATCTTCGTCTTTACAGGGTGTTGGAGAGGCATTAGACAAATAACAGCATGCATGAATCTGGGTACTTTGTGTTATTATATCATGCTGTAAGTAGTGTGATAGAGGTTATAGCAGGGGGATGAGGTTTGTACAGTTTGGCAGTGGTGTGTGTGTGTGTGTGTGTGTGTGTGTGTGTGTTGGTTGGTTGGTTGGTTGGTTGGAGAAGCCATGACTGAAGGGGTCTTATTTACTTTGAACTTGAAAGAAGGAGCATGAGTTACTCAGACAGATTAGAGAGAAACATACTAGCCAGCCAGCAATGAGTGGAGAAAGCTCTGGAATTCATTTTCACCCCTTTCATGGCTATGCCTAAGCTCACTTCCTATTATGTTTCAAAGGACATATAGCCGGGCCTTTAATCCCAGCACTCGGGAGGCAGAGGCAGGCNGATCTCTGTGAGTTCGAGGCCAGCCTGGACTACCGAGTGAGTTCCAGGAAGGGCACCAAAGCTACACAGAGAAATCCTGTCTTACAAAAAAAACCAAAAACAAAATCAAAGGACATATAGAATTTAGTCACCTTCTATTATATAAATTTTTTTCTCCAGTAAAGGCTGTGCTTGGGATTTGGATACACCAGTTGATTGATTAAAGTGATTTACTTCACCACTATATATAGGTTCTTAATTTTCAAGAATGTGTGGACTTACGGTATTTGGAATTATTTTAGTAACATACTGACACATTTTAATGAAGTTTTCAAGTGTTATTGGGACCATTCTCCTCTACTGGAGTGACTGATGTTACTGATAAGATAATGTGTTAGATGTCAGCTGAATGATACTATAAATATTACTTTTTTTTTGTCCTGAAGAAATCTTTCATACCAGAGTAAGTTAACAGTTATGGAGTCAGTATAGTGTAGTGCTTTGGTTACATGATAGCAACTCAAGTTAGAAATGCCTAGATTCTGGTCTTGGCAACATTGTTTCCTGAGTCTTCTTAATCCTCACTGGGATCACTATCCTCTTCTGCATATTCAGACCGTAGTTACATCTTCCTGTTGACTGTCAAATGACATCAGGAACGTACAGTAATTGGTACATAGTTGTTGGTGTTGTTCTAGTGTTCAGCTGGTCCATAAACATATATATTAGTTATATTGATGCACATTATTTTCAAACATGTAGCAGGGTAGATTTGTGCATTGATAGGGTTAAGATTTTTTATTTCATCTCTGTCATTTCTACTTCTTAGGATTACATAAATGCATTGAATCTCAAGAGCAATTGTGAATTGACAAATAGATAGTTTGCTTTTTTTAAAGAGGAGATCTTGTGACTTGAGGGTGATACGGCCAAAGAGTGTTTTTCAGTGTTATACATGTTTTTTGAAAGGGGAAGGGAACAAATGTCGGCTTGTGTTTTTTTTTTTAAATTCTAAAGAAAGAGGACAAAATTCTATCGGTCCATTGATAACAGCCAGTGCACGGAGGGCTGGAGAGATGGCTCAGCAATTAAAAGGTCTTGCTTCTCTTTCAAAGGATCAGAATGTGGTTACATCACCCAGATCGGGANGCTCACAACTGCCTATAACTCCAGCTCCAGAGGAGTGTGACACCCTCTCCTGGCCTCTGAGGATGTCTGCACACATGTAGCATACACATACTCACATTCACATACNTAAATAAATAAAATAAAATAATTTTTTTAAAGAGTTGAGTACACTTAATTGCTGATTTTTAAAATCTGTATAGGTCACTTTCCCCCTGTGCAATAAAGGAGTCAAACCATATCAATTGTACNGTTTCATTTCCATGTAAGTTTGATTCAATTAAGCATCACATATGTGTAATATGAACTAGATGCTATTTCACTGTCTTTAATATGCTTGAGAACAACATTAACTTATTTTTACCTTTGTGTTATAAACCATAGAGAACTGCGGCATATATATGTACACACACACACACACACACACACACACACACATATATATCTATATATTTGTTATAAATCATAGAGAACCATGCAACACACACACTCACTGTAACATTCTAAAGTAGAAAATGAAGAACCACATAGGGGAACCAAATTAAAAATTATGCACCAATTAAAANGATGTTTGTAAAGAATAAGCTTCAGGACATTGGAGCAGCCAAAGACATTTTGGAGAAGACTTCAAAAGCATAAAACAAAAGCAAAAACAGGTGACTGTCACTATATTAAACTTAAAAGCTGCTAAGGAAATAACAAAGTGAAGAAATGATCTATCAAATGCAAGAAAACATTTGCAAAATATGCATCTGATGGAGGATTGATACCTAGAATATATGAAGAACTCCAAAACCTGATGTAGGAAAATGTAAAAGACTCNATTAAGGATGAGTTTTTAACTCTGAGAGACACTTCTCAAAAGAAGACATTGCAAATGGACAGCAAACAGAAAAAAATGCTCAACATCCTTAGTTATCAGGAAAACATAAATCNAAGCCACAGAGAGGTACTCTCTCAGTCCAGTCAGAGCAGCTGTTGCTGAAAAGAAGAATGGCAAATGTTGGTAAGGATGTACAGGAAAAGGAACTACCATATGATCTGGCCATCCTACTAATGGGTGCATATCCAAGGGAAATTAAATCAGTAGTAGGAGAGATAACTATACTCCAAAGTTCACTGCACCACTATTCACAACAGATGAGATGTGGGAACAACCTAAGTGTCTCTTAATTAATGAATGGTTGAATAGCATGTGGTACACATAGATCCAGNGATGAAAAAGAAGGAAATGCTGTTGTGTGGGCNGAAATGGAGATCACTACATTAAGAGAAGTAAGTTAGGAGGCTAGAGAGATGGCTCAGTGGTTAAGAATACTGGCTGCTCTGGCAGGGGACCTGAGTTCAATTCCCAGCACCCACATTGAGTAGCTTACAACTGCCTGGAACTCCAGTTCCAAAGAATCTGACATTCTCTTCTCAATTCTTTGGGCATTTGCACTCAAATGTGTAGACACACACACACACACACACACACACACACACACAATTTAAAATATAATAAAACATTGATTGCCTTGAATTAGAGTAGAACCAGGTATTGTGGTCCACATCTATAATACCAGCATTCAAGAGGTGTGTCAAGAGGATTATATGTTTGAGGCCAGCCAGGGCTACATATAGAGTCCCTGTTTAAAACTAATTGAGAGTAGAACTGTGGTTACCAAAAGATGGGAAGAGAAAAAGGGAGGAAAGACTGAAGAAGAGGAANGTTGATTAATAGGTACTAAGCCACAGTTAGATAAAAGCAAGACATTTTGGTGTGCTACTATAAAATAGAGTGACTGGATATAATGTTATGAAAAGTTGAAGCTANGAAAAAAGAGTTTAAATATTTTGATCATGAAAAAATGATAAATGTGTCTGGGAGATGGCTAAATTTGTTAAGTGTTTTCTATGTAAGCATGAGGACCTGAATTCAGAGCTCCAGNTCCCCAGTATGGAATGTGTGTACACACCAGTGCTGTGTGGTGGGGAAGGAGTAGATCTAGGTGGATTCCGGGTTCAGTGAGTGACTCTGTCTCAACAAATAAGGTGGACAGTGACCTTAGAAGACACCTGACACCAACCTCTGACCTCCATACACACAAGCACAACCACCTGTACACACACACACACACACACACACACACACACACACACACACACCACACAATATAAGAAATACTTGAAGAGGTAATACTTAACCTGATGTAAACATTTAAAATTGTGTACCTATATCAAAACATCATATGGTGTTCCATTAAAATGCTTAATATTTAAGTTTTATGCGCCAATGAAAACTTAATAAAAATACTTATATCACATAGGGATGCATTTGAGATTAACGATTTATGTTAAACATAACATATATTATGTTAAACATAAACAACACATATCTGTTGAAAACAATAAACAAAACTACATGGAGAGTAATGGCTCAGAATATTAAGTATTTTTACCATTGTGGTAAGAATATAGGTCAANCTTGGTTTAACATGTATATTTCTTTTTCTAAATTTTCTGTATGCAATATAGCTCATGNTTTTGTAGTCAGGATAAAAAGCAATACAAATGACTCTTACAAATAAATGCAAAATCACAAATGAGGCTGGTTACATAAAGCTCAGGTGATGAGGAAATAAAAAAATAGTTATCAGGAAAGTTTTGAAAAAGCTAATGAGTATAAGATACACACAACCACAAACTAGGGTGCTTATATAAAAGCCAGACTATCAGGAAAGCTGCTGAGTATAGATGCTGGGCAGCCGGATCAAGGAAAACTCTAGATGAAGAATATGGAGTTGGCCGTGCTGGTGCACTAGCCCTGTTTTCAGAAGCCAGGAGCTGGGGAGAGGCGTTGGGGGCTATAGAGGCCCCGGGATGCCTCTGTGGAGCATCTTCCCCTGGTCCGCTTGTAGAATGGTTCTTTGAGGGACACAGAGAACACGAGGCAGTGAGGGGATTTCGGTTGCCTTCCTGTTTCCCCAAGAAAATATGGTGTTTTTACAACTTCCTCTTTGCTTTGGAGACTTCTGCAGACACTCAGGTGCCAGGGTGCTCAGCAAGCGGGTGCCTGGAAGCATTTTGCAAAGTTCGTCGAAGTGAGTTGTACATACATTCCATAGGGCTACCTTACGACTATCACAAACATCGATTCTGTAACATTTATGTAGAATCTAAACACTTATACAGAAATTTCCCAGCTCCCCAAACAACCTTGCAGTTTGGACAGCCTGTCACACCCTGCGAGAACTTCTCTTCTGCGAGAGGTTTTCTCTCTTCTCTAGAATGCCTTGTTTGTCTGCTCTTGTCCTCGCTGTGCCCTAAGCACCCACCTTTCCCAGCGCTGATACTCATCGGCAAATAACTCTCCTGAGCACATTATCCTGTGATCGACACTCTTCAGTGACAAAAAAAAGGACTTGTCGCTAAAAGAAGTAAAAGTCTAGTCATCAAAAACAATGCGATATCCTGTGTGAAAGTCACGAAGCCTTGTGGTTTGAGCCCCTTGGTCACGTGCCCTGAAAAGTGGCCTTGGATGGCAGACTCAAAGGCCTCGGCAGGTGCGACTTCAATTCACATCACAGTCTGCTCTTCTCAAGGAGGAGGGGCTGCAGCCTTGACCCTCTTGAGGACAATGACACTCATGTTGCTGTTCTTGGCTCTCAGTTTCTTCTCCTCAGTTCAAGTAACAGGTAAACAATTTTGATTTCATTTCTTTTGTAAATTTTTTATTCATGTTTGTATGATCAGCCTGGTTTATTTTAAAACTGTAGTGAACTGTGAAATTGGAACATATTTAAAGTGTTGTGTTCTAATATGATAAACTATTTAGAAACTAACTAGTTCTCATAAGACAGTATATAGTACTTTATCAAAAGTCTTTTGGAAAGAAATAGCATTTTATTTAACAACTAGTTAATAATGTTCCAAGAACTTTTATCTTATATTCAGGATTTTATTTTTTAAATCCTAGAAAACTCTGATAAGTAGGTAAGTTCTGAAGGCTTTGGAGTAGCTTACCTGGGTTCATATCTGAGAGTTAAGTCTTTCTGGCTGAGTTTGAGTGAGTATTTAAACCACTCAAATCTCTGTAAAATGGGACCCTTAGTAAATATCACCTCAATTTCATTGTGAGATAAAGTTAAATGATCGATGTGAAATGCTTAGATAACTTAGTGCTTGGTCAAGAAGCATGGTGTTCACGTAAGTACTGCCTGAATTTAGCAAGTGCCAAGAAGATTCTGGTAGTCAGNGCAGATGCTCTTACAAATACTAGTAAGTTTCCTTCGTTGGCTGGAACATGTTTATTTAGCTTAAAATCCTTCACACTTCCAATAGCAATGGCAAGGAGGCCATACCTATCAATGAGAAAGCTCTCCCTCTGAGGAACATTCAACTCTCACAGCTAGGAGATGCTTATTGTCGTAAACTCCCTTCCAGATGAAGAGTCCATCTTATGGAAGCCATCTACTAAAGAGAATGTTCAATAATTTCCCCAGAGGATGTCTCAGCTGTTGGCTGCACTACCACCTTAGTCTGACTGGACAGTGCCCCTGACCATATGNTCTTCCAGCTAGCATGATAAGACTTGTATTTTTACAGACTCAGATAAATTCAGGTTTACATTATCTCTAGAAATCATAATCCCTAACAGAAAGAGATAGATATATTAGCTGCTGGCATAGAATGGGGTACCACTCAGTTTGATGGAATGCAAGGAGTCCATGGATGTACTTAGACAATGACATTTCTCTGGGAAAGATGCATTATGAAGCCAATGTCTTCAGTTTTCTTTTCATTCATTTTGACAGTGCAGATGCATTGTTGGTGGGTGTTATTCATAAGCACCATGAATGCTCACTCCAAAGAGTGTCATTTTCAAACCTGAGGAAGCACAATAGTTACCCACAGATGTACCCATGATGGACCCATAGATATACCCATAGATGTTATCCAACCAAGTTTGCTGCTTGATGTGTCCGTGATCATGAATTGTATATATTTATAAAAAGTGCTGCTGGAGTAAAAGACATGACCTGGTGGGAAGTTATGCCCTAGTGTCTTGCAACACACATAAAGAGCTAAAGAATCTTTAAAACTTATTTTGAAAAAATTTCTGAGTTTCATGCTTAAGGGATCTCAAGTTTCTTTTAAAGGGATAGTTAAGACATTCTAANTTCTTAGATAGTAAAGCCTTACCCTGTTTGAAAGCTGTTCAACATTGGTAATTGTACACAAAGTGCTTTTCTGATGCCCTCAGTGGACAGCCATCTGTCATAAACTCATTTATTGTCTTTGGATACTCTTTGGGTTGGACTCAAAGCTTTGTACGTTTTTCCTTTAGAAACTTTATTAGCAGGATAGCTAAAAGAGAAGTTGGAACATTCACACATGCAGACCATTGGTTTTATTTACCTTAAGATGTATTTACTTCTAAGACACCAATTCATTTTCCTACCAACTCTTAGGATTTGATGCCAAGTGGCCATTAATGAAGTAGGACACGGTGGAGGTAGAGAGTACATTTTTTTAAATGCCTCTTCTAGTTAGGAAGCTTAAGAGAAGGAAGAAAAAAGAAAAGGAAGATAATTACTATGTGTAAAAATGCATGACCCATGCAGATTGGTGCAAAGCCTTTTGTGTGCCTTCGGTTTCTCTCTTCATGTTCACCCCTCCTACAAAGAAATTATACATAAGGAAATTCCCTGGTCAAATGTTATTGTCCACGATAGGGATGTANTACAGTTGGCAGAGTGCTTGTTTAGCATACATGAAACCCTGGTTTGATCCCAGCACAGCATAAACCAGATGTGGTAGTACATTCCTGTAATCTAGTGGAGGCAGGATGATAGGTCATCCTTGGCTACATAACAAGTATGAAGCTAATTTGAGCTACATAAGACTGTCTTCTTTAAAAATAAGCAATTCTCTTTGATCTTCCTAGAAGTATAAGAAACTGCTGTGGTATCTGCATTAAAGTGTGCTTGTGTGTGGGGGGGAGGGAGGTCTTTATTTTCATTAATTTAATAAGTTTGATTCATTGGCTCACAGCATAGATTAACATACTTACTTGATGATAGTTAAGTCTAACCCAGTTCTCATGTTTTGAGTGATGTTGCAGAAAGATCTTTAAGGCTCAATTAAAGAAGTAGGAAATGGGAAGAGTTAGGAAGCTGTACCTTAGACACTTCCTCTGCTATAGTTTTTGTATGAATATTGGATAATGTTGTTAGTGAAATCTGAAGACAAGATTTTGTAGGATTTTAGAGTGTGAGTCTAGCTTATAGCTGCAGGCTCCCGAGAGCAAAATCATCTGTGTTCCATGGTAGGAGTGTATTGGTCATATGTATTTTCTAGCCAGTATTTGGGTTTTTTTTTCAAACTGACCACGTAGTATGGAGACTAAAATCAGGACATATGCTTGCTTCTCCATGAGAGCATTTCCTTCCACTTTTCTCCAAATCTTAGCTGATAAACTATGCCAGTTTGGACCAGAATGATTTCTCCAATGATGATGTGTTCTGCTCAGCACTTTTTTTCCTTAGAGAGAGGCGCAGAAAATAATTGGCATTGGATAAAAAGTCATATCTACAAAGCAAAGTAATTAAAAACTTTCATCTTGGCTCAGTCCCTGGCAAACAGTTTCTTCTATGGTAGATGCACAGAAAAAAAAAATCATTGACTTCTCANGGTTAAGTGTTGTTCCAAGGCTGGGCTTGGGAAAGTAAGATAAAAAAGATGACCAGTGAGGAATGCAATGTAATCAGAAGACCTCTGCATTTACACAGCTTTAATACACTGTTGCCAGCTTCTCCAACTGTTAAAAACTGATCAGGTGTTTTGTCANTTGAAGTCAATTTGATAGCTATCTCCAAAATANGAAATTTGCTAAGAACTTGGTTCATTACCATGCCCTTCATTAATATACTATCTTTTTAGCTCTCTTTCCCCCTTTTAAAGGCAACCCATCTTGCAAAGGCTTAAATAGCAAGGACTGTTAAAATTAATATCGATTTATCAATTCCCAGAAGTAGAGTGAGTCATCACCACAGACAGATCAGAAGAAATGAATCTGTGATTGTAACTGTAAAGAGCTCACATGCAAAGTTTTTCTATGGGGGAAGGGATCTCACTGCCTCCCTTCCTTAGACACAGATTCTCCTTTTCAATGACTTTTCTTCTTTTTTTCTATTTTCACCAGTGATGAAATTCCCTGTGATTACCATTTGATGTTTGTCATGTGTGGATATCTTCCTTCAAGTATTTCTTGTAAGAAGTGTACTGATTTTTACAAAGTGAAAAAAAAATTATGCCACCAACAACCCAGAAGAAAATTTCATTTGTAGTTGATCATCTAAATCCGTAGTTCTTTTGTTCACTAGCACGATGGCGATGGGGACCTGGGGTTCATTTGTCTAGAGATTAAAAGGCCAGTGGCTCTTGTAAAGGACTGTTAGTTCACAGTAGACAGTTTCCTGGGAAAAACCCTCTCTCCTTTCCTCTCAGTGAAATTATAGTTTGCCTTTTCTTTAAGAAGTTTATTCGCAGAGCTTGGAACTTTTCTGTTGAGGGTTTGTTTACTCAAACTTGGGGACAAATGACACCTGGGCACTTTTGTGGCTCACTGGAGGGGTCTCTGGCTTTCTAAGTCATGTGAGGCTTTCTTTGGACTCCTTTGGTCAGTGATGTGGTTATGGCANCACCCGCCACCACTCACCCACCCAATCAACCAGTTACCCAACTAAAACAGAGGACCAAAACAGCAAAAACTCAACACACCTATATTTTAGTAGGAGATTTGTGAGTGGCGACCAGTCCCTGAAACTGGGAGGTAGGGGGACGGACATTCAGGCCTCAGGAAAAAAAAA
>LZPO01017401.1:241089-252075 GCA_001675575.1 Neotoma lepida
TCAGTGAAGTTAACGAGAGTCAGAGAGACGTTTTTTTTTCAATCTCTGGTGCAAACACTGAGCATTTGATATGTTGGCTTCCAAAGTGGGGATTTTTGCTAACTTCTGGGAACCAGTGATGTATGTTATACAAAGTAGGCTAACTGGATGGAGGTTGTCATGGGGATGCTCTTTCATTCCCAACATGTGCAACTCNTGTTTCATTTGCTTTACACTTTTCTCTTCTGTCTTCCTCTTCATTCATTCAACAACTTTTTAAGGTCTATCTTCCTGGTACTGAAAAGTGAGCTGAGTACAGGAGACATGATAGAGAGCAACACTGTTTTTCTTATCTCTGCATGTACCAAACAGAGTGTATTTTTATAACCTCTCACCTCCCACGCCCTATTCATTATACTCTGTTCCTTATGGCAGCCACCTAGTCTTGACTGAAGGGCTTAGGTCCTGTGTATATACTTGCTAGCCTTTGCTTTCCTGGGTTGCCTGAAATTGATTTCTCTGAGATGTTCCTGCTTAATGTCTCTTTACATCTTTACATTCTTAGACCAGGAATTGGAATTTTTTTTTTTTTGTAAAGAGACAGGTATATTAGGGTTGGTAACTGCATAATTTCTTGTCGCTACTCTGTCATTGTAGTATGAAAATAGATGTAAATAAGAGGATTAGCTGCATTCCAGCAAACCTTTATTTGTGGGTATTGGTATTTGATTTTCGTATAATTCTCTTGTCAGATATTATGATTCCCTTGATTCTTCCACTCTCGTGCTTGCCCTATGCACATGTAAAATCCGTTCTTAAGCTCATGGGCTGCACAAAGTCAGGCAGGGCTAGACTTGGCCTGTAGGCTGCAGTTTGATGGCCTCTAAGATAGAACCAAGCTAACATTTTTAAGCCTCAAGCTTATCTTTGAATGCCAGCCACCACCTAGAAAGGGATGGGTCTGGATTCGTGTCAAGACCTTTCCGGAGTGGTGAGTGTCCGAGTAACTGTAGAGAGAAGGGCGTCGATCAGTGAATAGTGAAGGAGAAACTTCACCTAAGGGAAAGCTGTCCTGGGGAGAGGAGACAGGAAGTTAAAGTCAAAGGAATGAGAATTTCTCTCAAGATGAGAGAGTCCTCCGGAAATTAATGCCAAAAGCCTAAAAATTTTGGGAGTTACTGTTACATTTCCCTTGCTCTTTTCCCTCTCCTCTAACCATCAAATCCTTGTAATCTCCAAGGAAACAGTAAATTTTTATTCACAGTCGGCAGGGGAAGAATGTGGCCTGTGTCCAAAGCAATGAAGAAGATTGATTGCCCTGCGAACCAGTCCACACGGAGCACACTCCACTCCAGTGTAGCGTGGGTGGGGTGGAGAGCAGAACTAGCCTCAGGACTGGCCTCCCACCCCTTTCCATGACTTTTTCAATCTAAATTTAGCTACTGTTTATAGGTGACCAGGAGTAGTCTCCCCGACTCCCCACCCACAAGTCCAAACTAAGTCGTAGCATTTCACAGGTAACTGGTAAAATCAATTTTACACAGATCAAAAAGGCCTGACCTTTGCCGTCTCTTATCACCACCCCACCCTGCCTGTCTACAGCTGCTGGCTACACCCAAGGTACAAATAGTTCTTTCTGGAAACAGCGTAGTCAATCGGGGCCTTCTGAGCCACACACCCATTTATACCATCTGGACATTTTAAAAATAGGGTCAAATGTAAGATTCAGCTTCNTTTGTGCAGCCAAGAATAGGAAACCNCCACCAAAAGGTCAGAAGCCTAAGATTTATTATGCCAACATTCTAGAATATCAGGAGTGGACATGCCTTTGTTAGAGTGGTGTATCCTGGCTTTGTACACACGTTCAAGTTAAAGTCTGGGTGAACAGTCTCAGGAACTCCAAAACCTTTCTTACATTGAGTGTAGGGTTACTCTGTATGTTGTTCAGTATGTATGTTATTACTTTGTGTGTTCCCTGCACAGGGGCCTCTAGAGAAGGGATAAGAAAGACTGAAATCTGTTCAGTCTCCTCTTAGGAAGCTGTGAAAGGAGAGTGTACTTTACCTTCAAGGCTTCACATGGGGCCTGGTGACATCTTCTTGCTATTTNGTTACTAAGCTTTAGCGTGAGGCACACTCTCATCCTCAGATGGAAACGACCTAGGATGAAAACCACTGAAAGCCAAACAGAAAAGGAGGGGTCCTAATGACTATAAACACTTCTCGCCTGGGTTTTTTCTTTTAATCTTCACTGCCCTCAACTCTGCCCTCTTTCCATGGGTTGTTTTTGTCACTCTCTGGTAAGGTTAGAAACGCAACTAAACTTTCTAGTCTAGATCTCAGAGGGAAAATAAGACTTATTGTGTCCTGTAGAATACCAAATTTGGGGTTAATTCTTGGGTCGGCCCTTGAGTCTTAGTGTCCACAATAGGGTTTTTGTAGCAGAATGGCAGATCTCTATTTTTTTTCTTACTTGTATATGGAAGGATGAGACAAAGTGATTTCTATGCCTAACACTTTTCATATTCCACACTACAATTGTTTTATTTTTCTCATATTATGACTCTAATATACACACATATATTTTTGAGATTTGTCAGTTGGGATTATTTGAATAAGCCTACAATTTCTTGTACACATTACATTCACTAATTGAAAATTATGAACCACTTTTTCTTAAATAGTGAATTGTTTATGGATTTAGACTAGAAATATTTGTGACATTTGTGGGTTTTCTGGTGTGGACTTAATTTGAAAATCACCTTCACACAATAGCATGAAAAACTATTTCATTATTTTTAAAAGTTCAACATTTCCCTAATAATAAGCTACTGCTAGTACAATCCTAGGGATTACTGAGCTCTTCACAGCTGATTATGAGTATAGTACATAAGCACTCAAAACTTCCTAACTGTGAACAAACAGTTAAGAACAAGCAGGTGAATAAATGAATGGATGACCTTTCATCTGAAAAACACACACAAGCTGTTTTGTCTTTTGGTAAATTATATAAACTAGGTATTATGAAAAGTCTTGGGAAATTTGAAAACTACTGATAAAATTTACAATTTCTTAAAATGTCAAAGTGTATTTTAATACTGTGTATCTTAGGACATTGCTCAGGCACTCCAGATCTAAAATTGTGACCTCTAACTTGGTAACAAAGAGAACTCTGATTGTATTATTCTCCCTCTATGCTTTCTAGGAATTCCAAGGTGTGGCTAATGGTCAGTCTAAGCCAGATCAATAGTAAACCTCTTATCCGTGATTGGTTGACANGTGCATAGACACATGATACAATTCTAACCAGTAAGGCAGAGGGTGTGACCCAATGACCTCTGGTTATGTTTCCCTTGCTCTTAAAAGAGATATTTGGAAATAAAGAATGTCTTTTTTTACTTTAGACTGTTGTCTCTTCAAGGGGCATCTGGACTCTGAGAGTAATTGACCTCGGAAGAGCAGGCTGAGGCCCGTACAGAAGAGCAAAGATGGCAGCTGAGCCTTGAAGACATTGAGCTAAAGACTGAACCAACCCCGAAAGTATCTTTCTTCAGCTTCTTGACATGGCTGACAATAAATAACTTTATTATTATTTAAGTCATTTGGGTTGGATTTTCTTATTGCATGAAGAAGCTTAAATCCTAATTAATAACTTCTTCATGTTGACTGGCATATATATATACACACACATTATTTGGAGAAATAAGAAACTGAACAGCACCTTACCCTCTTGACATGCTCAGTTATTGGTCTCTAACAACCTGAAGAACTAGTTGTTATAAGTATAGTTGTGACAATGTCCTTATCTCAGGACAGATGGAATTCAGGCTACTGCCTTCTTTGAAACATTGCTGAGGTTACTGTGAGTTGGACAGAAGCAGAGGATTCAAGCAATCCTTCAGGTTTTCTCCTCTTAAAACCTACTGTCACCACTACTTCACTAAACCAGCATAATCCCTAATGTTCTCCTAATATATATATGGTGATATTTTATCTGTGTCCCCTAATAAAGTTTATCTGAGGATCAGAGGAAAAAGGCAGCCACTATAGTAAACATGGAAGTCAGGCAATGGTAGCACACACCTTTAATCCTATCATTTGGGAGGCAGGGATCTGTCTGAATCTCTGTGAGTTCAAGGCCACACTGGGAACAGAGCCAGGTGTGGTGGTACACACCTTAAATTCCAACGCTAGTTAACCATAAAGGTCTGGAAGTCTGAACAGACAGACAGGAAGTGACAGAGCTGGGCAGGAAGAGGAAGTGATGTAGCTGGGCCGAGAGAGCAAATGAGATAGCAGAACAGAAAGGTATACAGGTGTGGGTATACAGGAAGTAAGTCTCTTTGGAAGTGGAAGGTTGGGAAGGTGAGGTTGGTTTTTGGCTTTTCCTATTCCTCTGATCTCTCAGGTTTTCACCCAAATATCTGGCTCCAGGTTTTTTAATTAATAAGACCGATTAGCAATTCGTCTTACAAATATTATATACCTCTCATCAAGGAAACTTCTCTTTGCATCAGAAAACCACAACTAATCAAAGGGCAGAGCTGTGGAGTCTACTACCAACTGATACATCTACAGTACAACTCCTGCACCTAAGGCTCACAGATCATTGTGGAAGGGGGGCTGGAAAGATTTAAGAGCCAAAGGAACAGGGAATTTGCTATGAGATTATGTCTCCTAAGCTATAAGCTATGCCCATAATGTCTCACCAACATGCTGCCTAAATATGAGCTGAACAAGGACAATACCAAAAAAGCATGCTACTGTGGATTGGGGCGTAGGGAGAACTCAGGAGACCTCAACCCTACACAAAGAACTACAGGCAGCTAAAGAATGCTGAGAGCCATTTCCCTAATTTCTTTCTCAGTCCATTTATCATTTGTGTATAGGAAGGCTACTGATTTTAAGTTTTGTTTTGTTTTTCAGCCACTTTGATGAAGGTGTTTATCAGCTGTAGGAGTTCCCTGGTAGAACTTTTTGGAGTCGCCTATGTATACTATCATATCATCTACAAATAGTGATACTTTGACTTCTTCCTTTCCAATTTGTATTCCTTTGATCTACTTTAGTTGTCTTTATTGCTCTAGCTAAAACTTTAAGTACTATATTGAACAGATATGGGGAGAGTGGACAGCCTTGTCTTGTTCCTAATTTTAGTGGAATTACTTTGAGTTTCTCCCCATTTAATTTGATGGTGGCTGTTGGCTTGCTGTAAATTGCCTTTATTATATTTAGGTATGTTCCTTGTATCCCTGATCTCTCCAAGACTTTAGCCTACAATATATGCTGGGACAAAGGTGGTGCAGAAATTATGTGAGTGGCCAACCAATGACTGGTCCACATTGAGACCCATACTATGAGAGGGAGACTACCTCTGACAATGCCTGGAGGGCCAGGACCCAGAGGCTGGACAGCCCAGAGACCTAGGATAGAACCAAACATGACTGTCAAAAAAAAAAGGCAAATGATACCTAATGATATTCTGCTGTGTTCATAGATTGGTGCCTAGCCCAATTGTCATCCAAGAGGCTTCACCCAGCACCTAACAGTACCAGAACCAATAAAAGAAAAACTAAGTATCTTCCTTTTTTATGTCCCCTTCTCTCTAATTTTATCCTTTACAAGCTTCCATTTTAAAAATAGTTCCTATTCCTCTGTAATTCTCAGGATGTCTATATCCCTGTTTCTTGATTTGTTAATCTTAACAAAATAGATTGATTTTCTACTACGGAAGGCCTCTACTAACTCCCACACATCTAGTTTCTGGAAGAGTTTTAAGCACAGACCTGGTCAGATTTGTGTTTTGGAAGGACTATTTGGCTAGCGTGTGTAAGCAGCTTTGGCAGGTGCTGCAGAAGACAGGCAAGGATATGAGTTGGAGGACTGGGTGAATGGGAAGGTGTGTAGTTGAGGGGAAGGTGAGGACTGGCTCCCTCAAAGTCAGAGGGAAGAAGGTCAGTCCTGGGTTCTGACTGCCATGCTGGTAGGTGGTGCTTCACACCGTGAGGTAGGGATGGACAAGGAGAAAGCTGGTATTAGATGAAGGAAAGATGATGAATTCCACTCGGCTACTGATATGCTTATGGGAACAGCTACAGATGCCTTGTGGGTCAGTGCGACACAGAGCTGGGGTACACAGGATGAGCAGAGACTAGGGAGATATTGATCTGTGAGTCAGTCATCAATGTATAGTTTACTCATTTATCTTCCCCCTGCCTTCCTCCTTCCCTTCCTTTCTTCCTTGAACACCCACTGAACACCTTGTATGCGCTTCATGCTGGGTAGAAAATGGTAAGAGAATGGGGGACTTCCTTCACCTCATGGGTCTCTTAAACCGATGATGATGAGCATGCACACACAAACTCACGCATACATATGTAATTATAGACTGTGGTAGGTGTTACCAAAGAAAATTAGGTTTATGTGAGAGAGTAACAGTATGAAGCAAATTTAGACTAGGGGGTGGGTGGGAAACATATGGACAGCACAGCTTCTCTATGCCTAGGCCTGCTGGATGCAGAGGAGCTGAGGAGGCTGTGAGCAGAGGGCGCCAGCACAGGAAGATGATGAGTAGGCTCAGCTCTAGTCTGTGACATCTAAAGAACAATCATGGAGACCCACTGATTAGAAAACATAAGGCAACAAATTGTCAATATATTCTCCTACATGGACAATATATGTTCATAGTGACACAAATATATGCAAAGTAAAACTACTGGCAAAATATTAATGACAACTGAATATAGGTATCACATATGTCCAAGTCATCTATTAATGGTCTGATGTGATTGGAAGAGCAGTACAATTAAGAAAAGTACAATGACTGGCTTCTTCAACTCAGTGCTGGTTACTACATATTTTCTGAGCTGTACACGTTTGGTTTGTATACTTTTCTGCATGGCTAGCAAATGTTTAAAAAGCTTAAGGGATCCGTATGCCATAATGTTACACTTCATGGAAATGTCATAATAAAACTCCTTTGTACAATTGATACATACTAGAAAAAAGAATGTCCACAAGTTGAATTTGAAAAAAAGACTTTAAACATAATTTGTGTATCAGTGACTATAACATTAACCATGGTTCTTGGTCTCAATCATGGGGATTTTTGTCTTTCTCTCAGATGGCCAGAAAGTAGTCTCTAGAGAAATGAGTTTTAGAATATCCAAAGGCAAATCTGCTCCTTCACGTCCCTGCAAACATTTTTTTGTTCTAACTCCCTATGTTTGTTGAAAGACAATTTTAATAATATTTTTTTCCACATGTAGCTTCTTTTCATGGAAAACTTCTTTACTCTAACTAAAAAAGATACTTAAGTTTTTAAACACAGAACATCCAGATCTGCTTCTTTTTGCAATAACTAGCAAGTTCGTATCAAACAACTCTAGCTGGAACTACCACACAGGTAACTTCATTTTTTGTTGTTTGCAGTTTGCTCCTGGAGACTCCTCTTCTTTCATTTACCCCTTTAAACGCATCCTACATCTGTCTAGGTTCCATCTAATTGCCTTAGTAGTATTTCGTTGGATTTCTGTTTTTAGTTCACCCTGCCAAGACAAATTACCATGAACAGACATCTTTTTCTCATTCTTCTGCAAGCTGGAAAGTCCAAGATGCAGTGTCGGTAAGGGCTCACTTTCTGGATTGCAGGCAGATACCTTCTTGCTGGTCTTCAGATGGCAAAAGACCGAGAGAGAGGAAGCACACTGTCCAGAGCTTCTTAGGAAGGTTCGAATCCCATCCCAAAGGCCCAAGTCTTATGAGAAAGCGACTCCCCAGAGCTCCACTTGCTGATATCTTCACATCAGTGAGGAAGGGTTCAACACAGGAATTTCTGATAAAATACAAAGATGCAGTACATAGCACCAATCATGCACTCAAAGTTGCAAGGCCATCTTTGAAGTGTGTTCCATCAGTATTTCTTTCTTTTGGTAGATCTGAAAAATACTGTTTATAACCACTGAATATTTTCATACAATGGCATCATTACTTGCATATTTGATGTCATGTCTCCTAGTACCAAACAGAATTAAAATCAACGATAGCTTCTGTGTTTGGGGCCAAAATTCTGTCTTGTATGTATCTCTTTCCAACTATGAGAGTGCCATTCTCGCACACCTTCCTTTGAATTAAAAAAATAACATTAACATAAAGCTAAAGTTATTTTAGTATTGTGATTGAAGTAAATTGTATTAATAGTCATAAAAATGGAAATACTTGCACTTCTACCATTTGGCGTGCTGGATGCTGATGTTGATGTGGTTGCACTGAGATGTGGCATCCAGATCCCCTGTAGACCAAAGCAGTGGTTCTTGCAGCTGCCAAACTGTTTGCTTCTGACAGCTCACAAATGAGTCCCTCTGTGGGAAATGTCCTCTGCTGAAGGCAGCTGCCTCACTGAAGGTCATGCCTTCTTCCTGTCCAATGGCTGAGTAATTTGGAGGTGCCACCAGGGAGGCACTTGAGAAGAGCCATCTTTCCCCACTGCAGAACTTCCAGTAAGTATCCACTAAGGCTTCTGTTTCAACTAAAACTACGAAGAGTTCAGGTTCTCCTTCTGCTCACTCCTGCTTCCCCTTCTGCCCCTACCTACTCAATATGTTCTTCTGTAAAATCACTAACAAATTTCAGAATCTCAGAGTGTGTTCTCTAGGTAATAAAGCCACACAATGGCATGGACTCAGCAGCATGCATTTCTGTCCGGGGACACACACACACACACACACACACACACACACACACACACACTTTGGAGTTGTTTAAAATATTTACTATTGTATAATGTCCCCAAATATCAAATAGAACTCTTGCAAATGATGTACTAACTTTTGAAACCGTAAATTGGAACTTGAAAGGATGTGAGGAGTCAAATGTTATAAACTAGGTGGAAAGGAACGGACTATAGAAGACTTGTTTTTTTTGCAAATCAGCATCTTCTTTTCTTCTGTTGGTGTAAAATGCATAGAGGTACAAAAAAAAACAATTGTTAGAGTTTGTATTGTATTCTCTTTACATGCTCAAAGAGGGCTGTGTGGCTTCTTGTAGGGGTGGTTGTCTATACCTACAAATAATGCTAAAAGGTGTAAGGGATTTTCTTCATTTTTAAAGACTTGTTTTCTTTTTAATGATGTTTATGTGTGTACATATGGGTGTGGGTATGTAAATGCAGGTACCCAAGGAGGCCAGAGACAGTGTTGAACTCTGGAGTTGGAGTTATAGGCTTGTGAGCCACCTGAGGTGGGCGCTGGGAACTTGGAGTTTGCAAGAGCACTTGTTGCTTTCAGCCACTGAGCCATCTCTTCAGCCCCATGGGATTTCCTCTCCTTCTGGACCTCCATTCCTTTATCTATCAACATGTGACAAACTATCCTAAACTTTATGGCACAAGACAATGGCCACACACTATTATTGTTGCCATCATCACTTCTTGAAGTTGGAGGCTGACCTTGCCCGAAGAAGGCATTGGAGCCCATGGAGCTGGACAGCTGTGAGTCACCTGATACAAGTTCTGGGAACCAAACCCTGATTTTCTGCAAGAGCAGCAAGTTCTCTCAGCCACTGAGCCATCTTTGCAGCCCTGTGTAAGGGGTTATTTTAATTGGCTTAACTGAGATGGGAAGACCCAGCCTTAAAGTGTGCAGCACTATTCTCCGTGTTTGGAGTCCTGGACTGAACTATCAGGGAAATACAAATTTAAACTTACTTTAAGATTCTATCTCATCCCAGTCGGAATGGCCATCATCAGGAACACAAATGGCAGCAAATGCCTGGGTGTGGAGAAAGAGGAATAATTATAGACTGTTGGTGGAAGTGTGAACTAGTGTAATCTGGAGATCCATCTGGAGTTTTCTCAAAAAAACTAGAAACGTATCTATCATATGACCTAGCTGTACTACTCCTGCACATATACATAAAGACTCCATATCCTACTACAGAGATACAAACATGTCCAGTTCATTGCTGTTCTATTCACAATAGCTAGGAAATGGAATCAATGTCGACATTCATGGATGAATATATAATGAAAACATGGTACCCATACACAATGGAATATTACTTAGCTATAGTGAAAATTTAATCAATGAAGTTTGCAAGTAAATGGATGGAAAAATTATTCTGAATGAGGTTACTCAGGCTCTCCAAGACAAACCTCACATGTTCTCTTTAATATGTGGTTTCTATCTTATTATCTTTTGTTTTGTGTGTTTAGCCTAAAAACATGTAGAAGCTAGGAAACTAGAAATGGGCCCTCAGTGGGGGGTGATGCATTTGGGGAGGAGGGCTAGTATAATATGGGTGAAATGAAGGTAGAGAGGGAGAAAAATGGGAGTAAAAGTGTCCAAGCAGGTGGAGTGGTGGGGATGAGGAAATGAGGGGCTAGGGAGGGAGGGACTAATCAAAATGAAGTGTGCCTGAAGAAGCTATTGGGAGCCTATGATCTTGCAAACCCAAGTAGGGAAGTTTATGCCTGAGGGGAGAATCTGTTGATGTTGTTTTCTAAGTGGTTGTATCGCCAAACTGCCTTCTAGATATTTTTGTTTCTATCCATCGATTTATTCTGTTTCCCACCTTGGTCAGAGAAGAATTCTATTGCAATGCATAGTGGTTAATGCAGAGACACATTGTTGTTCAAAGTGCAGAGAACAAGTAACCGTGAGTGGATAGCCGTTGATGGGACGTCTCTATGAACCCCACTTCCCCAAGGCTCAGATGACACGCAGATGAGAGGATGGAAAGAATGTAAGAACCAGAGGAAGGGGAGTGCTTTGAAATGCTGTCNTCTTGATGTGACATGGCATGGCTGTCGCCCACATGAACACCCAGCAGTTGTAGTCACCTGCACAAGATCATGCCAGTTCTAATGTTCAGTATGGAAGCTATTGACAATTGACAGCTGCTAGAAGAGGGAGAGTCAGTTTTCTTTAAGGGGGTGGCCCCTGGTAGGTTGACCATGCTCTAACAGATGGCCCATACTCACGAAAATATGGGCAGCACAGACTGGAATGGA
>LZPO01017402.1:22511-37455 GCA_001675575.1 Neotoma lepida
TTCTTTTTACTAGTCTCATTTTTCATTTGGAAGTGTCAATTATTACTTTTTTTTAAAGATCATATAAATATATCTTTGTTCTTGTTTGTTTAAGACAGAGTCTCACTCTGTAGCATTGGCTGGTCTAGAATGTAGACCAAGCTGGCCTTGAACTCACAAACATCCCTCTACCTCTGGAATGCTGGATAAAGGTGTGTGCTACCACCTCTGGCCCAAATAAGTTTGATAAATGCTATGTATTAAGTGCTATGAGAGAAAGTTGCTTAGAGAGTGCTTACCAACTTGAGAAGTCAGGTCAGTCTTCCCTGAAGAAGTGGTAGCTAAAAAGAGTCAGATCAGATAAGTAGAAAGGTTTATGATAAGATCTAAGATCTTTCTTCTAGGAATAATCAGTATATTTTACTTTGTAACATGTAGAACTAAACTCTGTCCCCTGTAAGCAAGCATTCTTAACCACTGAGCTGTCCTTCCAGGCCAGGCATCTCTGTCTTTATCAACCCTTTNTGAAACTAATTTAAAGTAAGTTGGATAGAACACATCTATGCAAGCTACTATTCAATTTGGAATGTATCAAATATCATTTGGTTAGCACCAGACCTTATTTTATTTGTGCATTTTGCTAACATGCTGGGAACATTATAGGCCTGTGTTTTCTAATGCGAGCTTGTCAACAGTTACAGTTCTGGTTTACTTGATATGCTAAGAAGTTTATCTCATTAAGATTGATCAGGAAGTAATAGTGATGCCAGAACACCCACACAATTGTCACTTATTATATATGGGTATTGGTCTAGGACCCTCAGATAACAAAAATCCCACCATGCTCAAGTCTCTTGTACAAAACAGCACAGTATTTATATATGGCTATGTGCACTCCTATATACTGTCTCTAGCTTAAGTATAAAATCTTTTATGAAGTAAATGATGTGAAAATAGTTTTATACTGTAATGTTTAGAGAATAATGACAAGAAAAATGCCTCAACATGTTCAGTGCAGGTACAACCATTGTAAGTCTGATAGGGGTTTAACTTGGGTCAACCGANCTCTTAGTGCTGAGTTAGTGGGTGCAGAGGATGAAGTCCTTGAACTTTTAGTATAGATAGACTACTCTTTGTGTCAGTGACAAAGGGGCTAAAACTGTAGGGGAAGGATAAAACAGAATAGAGCAAGGACTGAGGATGGATTTGTGCCTTCAAGATTGTGAACTTCAAGGGTCACTGTAATTTATAAGATAGCATAAGGCTATCTTATGCTAAAATTCTGTGACTAAGAAAAGAAACTTGTCTAAGTGATCATGCAATGATTTTAGCCTCCTAATGTTTATTTATTTGTTTAATTTTGTGATGCTGAGTATCAAATCTTGGCCTCACTCATGCGAGACAAGCATATGTAGGCCACAACTATTATGTAATTTTATATTCCTTATTATGTGATTTTGTATTCTTACTGCAGAGCCATAGCACGGGCAGTGTCCCAATGATTATATTTACTATATTTATATTCATATCCAGTAGTTACTGCCATCTTTTGTTTCAAAGAGAACAATTTAGAGAATAATTTTAATCTAATGAATCTTTGACTATGTGCAACTGATTTAATGTTAGTGATTTTAGAATTGTTAAATTTTGTTTTTTTGTGAAATATTATATTTAACTCATTTAGTAGTAGCAAAAGAAGAATAAAAATAATAAATATTTTATTGTTTCTTTTTTCAAATGAAATGAACATGTAAATGAACATGGATAAGATCATTTAAATATATTTCATCCTGACCAAATATACTAAGATACAGTTCTGAGAATAGGCATTTGTTTTCTTGATTCTATCCCAGAAAGATGACAAAACTAAATAAAACTTATTTTTTAAAATCTATGAGCTAGTAAGTATGAAATTAGATAGTTTCATAAATTAGTAACACAGTAATTAGTTTAGGGGATTTGGAGGAAAATTAGATTGTGAGTGGTCCATTGAAAACATAGTTTTGAATAATGGATCATTTGTACATTCAAACTTTCTAGAAGCCCTTGAGAACTNCATACAGATATTTTGATTAGTCAGAAGGCTGGGTATTACAAACATTAGTGAGTGAAGTCCATAATGACGAGGTTCAGTTTTAACATTTAGTTCTTATATATTAAATTAGAGTTTCATATTGCAATGTCTAANAACCACTTCATGCAGACTTTTCGATTATTGGAAAGATGTGCAGCACTACCAGGAAGCTTTCACCACCTAATATTTGAAATACATGAATTTGGTCACAGAGGAAGAAAGTAACAGTTGTGATGAGCTGCAGCAGCACTGACTCCTACAGACACAAACAGACGTGCGGCTACTGTCATTTCACAGTTCTAAGCACACTCAGTAATGTGACCAAAACATCAGTTATAACTGGCCAAGGAAGAAACTTAATTCTAATACTTTACTATTGTCCTTAAGTGCCCCACATTACAGAGGCACAGCGTTGGAGGGCTGAGCTGTCCTCTGATAAGTCAGTGGGATAAAGTGTTCGTACTGGAATGATGAGCCTCTTTCAGTATTCCTTACCTAGATGCTTTAACTTTCTCATAAAACATCCCTTAAAATAAAAGATAAATTTCCTGTGAAAAGTTCAGGATCCATGTATTAGAAAGCTCACTAGAAACCNTGGCATACGCGGTCTGTAAATCAAACTGAAAACCTTCAAAGTCATCGATGTAATTCTCTTGTCGGAGGCATGATTGGGAACAATATAGGCCATTTCTAAGGGGACAGAAATACTCTTTATTGTAATAAAATGGGGGATTCTGTGGGTTATTAAAAATAAAAAAATGAAATTGACAGTACACTTTTAAATATTCATGTGATTTTTAATTGGCAGGCATCACTTTCTTGAGATACACAACGAAAAGTTCCGATTATATAAATTAAAGATGATGATAAAAATGGAAAAATATCTTCATTCCAATCGATGCAGGCGACAGTATGTATTANTTGTTTTTATCAGTTAGAAGCATGGGCCTTTAGATGGTACTTTTAAAAAGTTAATTAAAAGTATTTTTAAAGAATATTTGCTGTATACATGCTGAATTTTAGGGCAGGTTTATTTGTGTTTAAATAAATTGGTATGAAGCACTGTGGTCCCAAATAAATACAGTAATGATGGTAATAANCTCATTCTGGGTGGTGGTTTATCATGTCCATATTTGTTCTTTAATTTAAAGCTTTCTCTTTGTCAGAATCATCTTGTCCCATTTTGAGGACAAACGACTACAGAAGGCCTCCTTGGACATTATGGGGACTGAAAAGTGCTGTGATAATTGCAGGCCCAGGTAAAAATTTCTTCTTGATGAACATTCTAGAAACTGTTGTTTCTCTTTCTTCTCAAATCATGTTTCATTAAATTTTTATTGGCTGATAAATAGTTTTTAAAAAATGGCATAGTTACTTTATTGAAAATAAAACAATGTGAAGAGGTTTATTTTTATACAATAAAGTCATAAAACTGTAGGCCTAGGTAGTTAACTATTGCATTTAAATATAAATAGCTTAAAAGTACTCATTAAAGGCATACATTATCAAAATGGATTTTAAAAACATACTATCTGATGGTTTCCATAAGGTCAATACAGTAATACTGATAGGTTAAAAATAATGAAATACAAAACACTGTGAAAATACTAATCAAAAGAGAACTTAAGTTACCNTTTTAGTATTGGACTTCAGAACAAAGCGTATTATCAGAGATGAAGAACGACACTGAACAGTAGAAAAGTGTCAGATTTCTTCAGAGAAATGGCACCAAGGATGGAGCAAGGGCAAGGGCATGGGTGTGGGCGTGGGCATGGGTGAGGGCGTGGGCGAGGGGGAGGAGGAGAAGAGGGGTGAGATGGAAAGAACAGAGAAGAAGGGGTAAAGGGCATTGTCGGCTAGTCTTAAAACTTGTAGCATAAGTCAGTGGTCTGGACACTACGTCAGGCAAGAGCTGATGTTACAGTGTTGAAAGAGGNTTCCTTGTCCAGCAAACCAGTTTTTGCTAAGACTTTCAACTCAATGAGGGTAATTATTGAGTGTAATTTCCTTATTTAAAGTTATCTGATCATGAATAGTATTCACATCTACAAAATACTTTTGCTGTGGCATCTAGACTATTATCTGGCCAAACAACTGAGCCCCATAGCATAGCCTCTTTGACGCATTAGCCATATAGCCCTGAAGACATAATCCGGAATGTGCAGATTTCACATAAGAACCTACAGAACTAAAAGGGGAACAGAAACCCAGGAGAGTATTTGGTGACATCAACACCTGCTTAACAAGTCATTGATAGAATTGATGGACAGGAATGGGTAAGGAATGCCAAGAGTGATGGGCGTGCCTGTCATCACAGGACTCAGAGGTTCAGGCAGGAAGACCAAGAATCTGAGGCCAGCCTGCCCTACCAGTGACTTCAAGATGAGCCTAGGTCCCATGGGGAGACTGTGTCTTAGCATACCGAGAACAAAAGCAAAAGCAGGACTCAATGACAACCATGACCCACCCCCAAAGCCCCAAAACTAAACCCCCACTAAATTCATGAGGAGACAGAAGAAATAAAGAGGACTACTGGCAAACCAGTCTAATTAATTTCTTAAGAGCATTTCACCCATTCTTTTCAAGGGCAGCTGGAATACTTAGGCATATGTATTTTCCTCTGAATCATAAAACAAACCCTGACAAATGAAGAAATATTCTATTTGGATAAAATATGTTTTTAACTTTANTGGAGTCAAGCTAGAAAGCAGCAGTGGGAAGAAAAGAGAAATCTCCAAACCCTTAGAAATAAAACAGTGCACTTCTAAATAATTTGTGAGTCAAAGTCATACATCAAATCAGAAAATGTTTTGAACCCATGTAATAAGAATATGAAATGACTGGGATATAGCTTGTATGCTTCTGCCAAGATAAGTTATAGTGTTAAATGCAACATTAAAGCGTATACGCTTCAAACAGATAACTAAGCATTTACTTTAATGGGCAACTAAGAGGAAAATCAACAGGAAAAAAGTAATGAAGATAATTGCATAAGCCAGTGAAATAGAAAACAAGGCCAGTAGAGGAAAGTCATTCTTCCCCGAAGTTCATTATTTGTAAAAGTCAGAAAACCTTTTACAAGACTGACAGAATAAAGGAGAACGCAGATTACCCATATCAAAGTGAAAGAGAATTTTACTGCAAACCCCATAGTAAGAGGGAACAAAGAGAACTCTCTGGACCATTACAGAAACNCAGTAATACAGATCTTATGGACCAGTTTCTTAATGTCCTCTGACACTGTTCANGCACAGTGAACCACAGCCGGAATGCTTGCCTAACCACTATAAGGATTGAATTCTTCCTTTAAAACCTCTGAGAGGAAAGCTCTCTAGCCCACATGGCTTCAATGACAAATTCTAGAAACACTTAAATGAAGAAGTAACCCAGTTCTACAGTGTGGATCCAGGTGCATATTCTCCGAAAGACAGAACTGTAGGGAGGACCCGCAAGCTGGTAGAGGTTAAAGGCAGGGAGAATGGATTGGAGAGCAGTGCATTTGTTGGTTCTTGATTGTGGTGAGAGTTTGATGAATCTGCACATAGGGATATACACAGTTTAACTATATTATACTGTAAAGAAAATAAGCACAAATGCTACCTCTTTGAGTTAGTTGTGTCTTTAGGTCAGAAACAGCATTGTTGGGTATAGAATTTTAAAAACTTTTAGAAATTAGTGATAACCACAATAACATATTTTTAAAGTGGTAAGATAGAGTATGGGTCACACTTTATGGGAACTNGATAACTTTAAATACTCTGAAGAGAAAGTCATNTAGCATCCACCAAAGAGGTAAATAAGAGAATAAGCCTAAGCAGGGGCTTTTCTTTTTTAAATCCAAACAGAATGTTTTTATCTGGAATATTGACTGCATTCCTATCGCTATTTTAAAGATATGTCTGGTATGGAAAGTAGTTGAATTTGGTAATTTAAATGTAATAGTTAATAGTCTCTAAGGATTTCTTTTGTTCTCAAGCTAAATAATTCTTGTTTGCATTAATGATAATTTTGCATCAACCTGGAGGATGACTACCGGAATTTAACTGCTAAATGTATCAGCATGACAAGTTTATGAGCTTCCGTGTTGTGTTTTAAAATTACTAGGTTTCAAACTAGCATGGTACTGCATATCCATTTTTTAAGTTAAAAACTTTTTCATTAATCCCCTTTTCTGTTGTAACGTAACACAAGCGTCCAATATTTGTATAATTGATCACGTGGAACTGCCCTAGCTGGGATCCTGCAGCTCTGCTTTCCTTGAGCCTGCCTGTCTTCTGAGTGCCTCCATGAAACTTAGCTTCTGGGGTTGGAGAGGTGGCTCAGAGGTTAAGAGCACTCACTGTTCTTCCAGAGGTCCTGAGTTCAATTCCCAGCAACCACATGGTGGCTCACAAGCATCTGTAATGAGATCTGGCACCCTCTTCTGTATACATAATAAATCTTAAAAAAAAAAAAAAAGAAACTTAGCTTCTGGGTACGAGAAAGCACTGAGTTGCTGTATTGTGATTTATATCTCATGTTTTAGATAATGCACATGCTTTTGATTGTAATAAGCTTTATTGGTAGCTTCAGAAGCACTGGACACAGGTGAGATATTTTTAATATGGTTTGTCGTATCTTTTTATTTCTGAAGGAACATGCTTTGTCTGTCTTTTCTTAGTGTATTATTACTCTTCTTCAGATTGAGTCATTGCTATTCCACTAACGACTCAGATGACACATTCCAAGACTTTGGTCCACAAGCATTCAAGCTACTCTCTGCTGTGGACATCCTACAGGAGAAGTTTGGAATTGGGATTCCTATTTTATTTCTCCGAGGATCTGTAAGTGTATCTGTAATGACCCCTGTGACCATTTGTGGCAGTGCTTTCCACTGCTCTGACTACAGTTCTGCCTTTAGATGACTTACTGGTAATTCACAGTCACCTTGAGTTCCAGCCTAACCCTGCACTCGTTGCTTTGAACAAATCTTGTATCACGTCAGATGCTGTTTTGTTGTTGTAAGCTGGTGTTCAGGTGTGCACTGCAGACTGGAAATAATGTATTAGCTTACCACACTGCAATTGCATTAATCCCTAGACTGGTATTTCTTAGGATAATTAAAGAAAGTTAACTTTCATTGTGTCAAGGGACTGGTAGGACAAAATTGTATCTTCTGGTACCCAGGTAGAATATATTCTTCGTACAAAATTTTAGTTTCAAGAATTGTTTTGTAAGTGTACTATGTTCAGTAACAGTATATGACACCATTTTCTTGCCTCTGATTGTATTTCAAGTCAGAAGTATGTAACATTCTAAAAGGGTTTTGTTTATTTTGGTTCTTTGCAAGTGAATAGCCTAGTTTAATTGAACTACTTTCTGTTTTGAGTGATTCATGAGCCCTGGTTATGCTGGCAAATGTCAGGCACAAATACGCTTAAGACCCAATCCTCACTCTTAGAGAGCTGTTTTCTGTAGTCCTTCTGCTTGTCTAATCCTTGCACTTACAGAGCTGGTTTTCTGTGGTACTTCTGTTTATGTGGTAATTTTACTTCTGAATGAGAAGTCTGTAAGTTTAAGAATTGTATATTAATATCATTTAAATAAACCAAGAGTGGAAGGCATGATACTTTGGAGAGATATCTCTTGATTAAAAAAATACTTTATAGTAGAAGTTAAATGTTCATTTTGTGTATAGAATTTTAAAGTCATTAAGGTAAACATTTGCTTGTCAAATATTCAAATGCTTCCTGTAAATGTGTTTTACTTTTGCTTAGAAAGTAATCTATGGGATGAGTTGTGAAATATTTTTAATGAAATGCATTGAAAACTTGTATTACCTTTTCAGGTGTCAATGCTTTCAAGATAAATGGTTTTAAATGGTTTTAAATTGCTTAAAATTTTAACAATAGAAGTGTTACCTAAGGAATTTTTATTTTTATCAGCTCTGCAGGACAGCTCAAATATAATTGAAACCTATACATTTATTTTCTATCTTTGTCACCTTCAAAACCTGTGTATCCAATGTGAGTATTTAATTTCTAAAAAGTGTCCTTGTTTTAATTTGGTGTAATCCAGCTATATCCAATATCAATAAATAAGTTTATTTCTAGACAAACTTCAAGTGGTCACAAGAGGGATCGGGTTTCACTTATTATTGGAAAACCAAGTCAGACCTCTTCTACTGCCGGTGTCTTNTGGGAGTCCTCAAATTAAGCAGCTCACCCTNAGTGAAACTTTATACTACCCTTGCTAGCTAAGAGTGTAAGGCTTTTAAAAAGTATCACTTAATGGAGATCTGTAGACGCTAACAATAGTGAAAATAAGGCAAATCACCTGCCCCGCTTTCAGTGATCTTGATATCTATTGGGATATCTTTGAAAAATTACAACTGTAATTCTCTTGAGAACTAAGCAAGTTCTTCCAATTTAGGACAAGTTAATACCTTTGTAGGTAATTTTAATATGTAAGATGATATATCAAGCCATTTTTGGAGTTACTTTGAAGAGATGATGTTTATGAACATAAATATGGTTTCTGTAGAGCTTGATTCTATCTTCCATGTTTTTCTAAATATTATGAATAGTTACTCAGTTTATCCATAAATTTGTAGAGTGGAGTTTAAATTTTTGTTTTAATGTGTTTAATTAGGAAGCAACCAGTATTGCCTAGAGAACTTTGTTTTAACTGACTAAACAGTTCACTATGTAAAAATCTTCAACATTGCTTGAACATTATAACAGCCAATGGCTATAATTTAAAGAAAAACATGATCATTTACATACCAGGATTATCAAAGTGCTATTTCTTATCATGGCCTCAGATTTAGACACTTAGACAATATTTTGGGATGTGTGTGTGTGTGTGTGTGTGTGTGTGTGTGTGTGTATGCTCTCACTTGTGTGTGCACATGTGAACATCAGTGGTGGACATTGAGTATCTTCCTCTGTAACTCTCTGCCTTATTATTTTTCTTTTGAAACAGTCTGTCACTGAACCTGGAGCTCATTGTTTTTTGGATAGACTGACTTGCCTGGAGTCCTTCATATCCTCCTGACTCCAGCTCCTGCCACTCAGTGCTACAGTTATAGACACACCCAGCTTGTTTTATTAAATAATATTTTCATTAGTTTTTCACGAATTTCATACAGCTGGGTAAGACTTGGTGACTTTTTCTTGCCTAGCAGCCTGTATAATACTTTCTGGTACTGTGAAAGCTAGCCAGTAAAAAGAAAACTTCCTGGTCAGTACCAACTTGATTTCTCCATGTCCTGTGGCCAAACACTTGGTGTCTTCAGCAATGCAGTCTTATACCCAAGTTTTGGTGGGAAACCAAGAACAGTGGCCCTAGCCTGTATTTTTTGGGGGGTCTTAGGATAAACTGAGCAACAATTTTTGTTTGTTTGTTTGTTTGTTTGTTTTGAGACAAGGTTTCTTTGTGTAGTTTTGGAGCCTGTCCTGGAACTCGCTCTGTAGACCAGGCTGGCCTTGAACTTACAGAGATCTGCCTGCCTCTGCCTCCTGAGTGCTGGGATTAAAGGCGTGCACCACCACCGCCCAGCTAAAAGATCCTTTTATTTATGTGCTTTGGTGTTTTGCCTGCATGTATGTCTGTATGAGGGTGTTTTGATTCCCTGGAACTAGAGTTACAGANGTTGTGAGCTTCCATGTGGGTGCTGGGAATTGAACCTGGGTCTTCTGGAGGAGCAGCCAGTGCTCTTAACTGCTAAGCCATCTCTCTAGCCCAGCTGAGCAACAATTTTGAGAGGAGGTGTCTTACATCTGACACTGGGCTTTTTGTTTAGTGACCTATGGCTTCCTTGAGTATCCCCTGTGTAGGTAACGCTAATTAATGTCTGTTATATAAGTGTGTGTGTGTGTGTGTGTGTGTGTGTGTGTGTGTGTGTGTGTGTGTGTTTAGGAAGCTTATAAAATAGTAAGTTCCCATATAGNCTTTTAAAACAACCTTTAGTGTTCTCTCTCTCCCCACCTACTTCTCNATCCTACTTGCTCATTCCACTCTACACTGAAACCATTTTTCCCCTTTATATCNCATGTGTTCTGTTATTCTCCTCTAAGATTTTCCTCTCTTCCCCCACCCCTACCAATGATCCCTTTCTACTTTCCTGGATTCTACAGATCCTCCAAATGAAATACACTATTCTAAATATTCAATAGTAGGATGCACATATAAGTGAGAACATGCAATGTTTGTCTTTCTGGGTCTGGTTCCCTAACTCACTATAATGTTTTCCAGCTCAATCCACTTACCTGCAAATTTTATGATTGCAGTTTTCTTTTTTTTTTTTAAGATTTATTTATTATGTATACAGAAGAGGGTGCAAGATCTCATTACNGATGGTTGTGAGCCACCATGTGGTTGCTGGGAATTCAATTCAGGACCTCTGGAAGAACAGTCAGTGCTCTTAACCTCTGAGCCACCTCTCTAGCCCAGCAGTTTTCTTTATAGCAAAATGAAATTCCATTGTGTATATACCACATTTTCATTATCTGCTTTATCATTTAATGGATATTTAGACTGTTTTCTTGTCCTCGCAATTGTAAATAGAGCAGCTATGAACATGGATGAGNNTGCNTCTCTGTAGTAGGTCATCAGCTCTCTTTACTCTAGCTTTTACCATCAGTTCTTGGGTTCTGCACTNTAATAAGTCCATTGTTGAACCTTACTGTTTTCAAGTTGACTTTTAAAGTTAAAGAACAGTATGAAAATTTCCCTTTTCAAGATTANGTTCCCTGGAACTGTATATATATAAGCTCTCAGAGCTAAAAATGGCAAAATAGATACTATATTTTCTCTCTGACAGCCTTCTCATCTTGAGTTGCCAGTGGATAACTTGGAAAGGTAACTAGAACATTTATGCAGTTAATGCAGATATCTTGCTCAGAGTCCTATCATTAAATATTTATGCAAATCTTTATTGTGGGGGTGGGGAGGTGGCTTAGTGGTTAAGAGCACCCACTGCTCTTGCATAGGACCTGGTTTGGGTAGCTAGCACCCACATGGCAGCTCACAGTCTTCTGTAACCCCAGATTGAAAGGAATCTGATGCCTTCTGGCTTCCANAGGCACTGCATGCATATGGTGTACATACATACATATATACATACATACATACAGGCAAACACACAAATAAAACAAGAAAAATAAATATTTTTAAAAATCTTAATTGTGGTGTTTTAAAACAGGTTGCTCAGTTTAGTTTGAGTTTCAGTTTAGTTTGAGTTTGAGTTTTTCTTTTAAAACAAAGATGTAACATATCAGGGAATAAAGAGGTTTCATTCTCTGTCTGGTGGTTACCATGGAAACATGGTTATATAAATTTATTTATATAGCACACTGTATTCACAATGATTATTCATCATAAAGGGAAGAGGTACTTTCTGCTAATTAGGAAAAGTCTTATTTCATCCCAATAAATGTGCACATTCAATTTAATTTTTTTCCACTGAGGAAGAAAAAAGGCTAGAGTAATAATCTTTAGTGTCNAGGACTAGTAATTCTAGTTAGGCAACTTAATACTTTTGGTGTTAATTGTAAACAGTAGACTCTCCCACTACAAAGTTAAGCCCCAGCGGCTCTTCATGGCTAATCAGGGAAAACTGGTTGCATACTGATGAAGAATATTATGGACTACATATATATTAAAATGGTTGCTATAGTCAAACAAAATAATATCTTTTCCATAGTTTTACTATTTATTTGGCATGGACAACTGAAATGAATTCTTTTGTTGGAGATANTTTCAGTCCACTTTGATAGTTATAGTCATCATGTTATGTATTAGTGCTTAAAACACATTCCACTGGCATGTGTTTGACTTCAGAAATTCTATTCACATTGACCCACACTGAGGTGTAGCATCTACATGGAGTACAGGTAAGGAAAGAGTGCCACTTCCACCTATATTACTTACTTTTGTCATTGTGATTACTGATGCCTGGGAGAAGTAACTTAAGGGAGAAATTTCTTTTGGATCCTGGCTGAGGGGATACAGTCATTCATGGCAGGGGAGGTATAGCTTAATATGGATTTGTCCATAGCATTGGAAACTCGCAGCTGGTAGCATATAGGAAGCAGAAGAACTCAGGCTGGAAGCTTTGCCAGGCTGTAATTCTCAGATATCTGCCACCAGTGATCCATTTCATCAACCATGCCTCCATCTCCAAAGATTCCACAACCTCTCAAAGGAGTGTCTCCAGATGAGGACCAATTTTTCAAATGCATAAGCCTGTGAGCNATGATTTTACATTGAGATCGTAACATGGCCTGGGTCACAATTATGCATGACTCTCTGTAATCATGCATGCTTGCACATATTGTAGGGGAGTGGGCTTTGTCTCACATCCTGCTTGTACTTGTCATGCAAATTATAACATCTGATTAACAGAACTAAATCGTGTTTAGAATTCTGGATGAAACCAGAAATGTGTATGTGTCTTTCCCGTTTGCATGATAGAGGGCACTGTAGATGGAGATTATAATGACAGATGAATTTTAATCAATGATAATCATCTCAAAGACATCATACACAAGTAATTCTCTATGATGCCATGTGACATATACTACCATGCACATTTAAAGTAGTTAAATGTATAGAATGAATGAAATAGTCAGTAAGAGGATGAAGGGAAGAGAAGAATACGTTCTAGAGAGTAGAGGTGGGCAGAGTNTTTTCTGTTACAGGACAAGAAACTTGTGTGTGACAACTTCTCATGTTTCTAAACTTGATGATCAAAGAGTCTCTCAGAAGAATTCTCCCATCACTCAGAAGAAGTGTTACTACTCCAACAACTAGTTAGCACACAGTTTGTGTAGGTGTCTCTGGTGATCAGAAGTCAACTTTGTAATNTACTATGAGCAAAAGCACAGTGAGAAATAACCATGCAGTGAAATCCATGAATTTTTGCCCAACTACAGGTCATATTTTCTTTTATCACTCCTGTTCTAAAATTGTGACCATTTTCAGAAACTGTTCCTCAGAGTTTTAATAGTGAAGATGCAATATTCCAGACATGTGTCCAAACCTATCCACTGGGAAATGTGTCTGAATTATGTGAGGATTTTTCTGTATTTAAGACAGAATACTATTTTCATTATGTTTGTCAATTGAGTGTTCAGAATGAAAAGGAGGAACTTAAAAATCCGAGAAAGTTTAAAAGCTGAAATTTGTTTTTAAACCTGAAGAATTCCTGGGTAGGCTTTTGTTTTATTTGGCCTGTTTATTTGAATAAGCATTTTTAAACACTTTATTTCCAATTTCAGAATTCGCAGCGTCTTGCCGATAAATATCGTGGTCACAAGCTTTTTGGCACCGGCAGAGACAGAGCAGAGAGCTGGTGGAAGGCTCTTTCTCACCATCTCATAGCTGAAGGATTCTTGGTAGAAGTTCCCAAACAAAACAAATTTGTAAAGACTTGCTCCCTCACAAAAAAGGTAAATAGTACAGAGATCTACCTGTTTGTCTCAATTCTTCCCANTGTGCATTAAGATTCTTCTTGCTTTTGGTAGGGTAGAAAATGGCTTGGCGAGGCCAGTACGCAGTCTCCTCCGAGCCTTATCCTACAAGCTAATGAAGAGATGTGTCCGGGGAAGGTTCTGCTGCCAAGGTTCTTTTTTTTTTTTCACTCCTCCCCCTCCCATTAACTTGAAATCTTTAGGTTTTGCTTAAGTGATTCAAATTCGATCCGTTTACAGACATGGTACAGGTAAAATCACTGGAGTGTGAGTAGTAGAAGGGAGTTACCGGGAAGGTTAGGATACAGAACACTTTCCTGGTTGATGTCAAGTATCCGACTGCACTCTGGACAGAGCTGCTTTCTGAGATAAGGTTAAAGAAGTGTTCCTTACAGAAGGAAACAGACTTAAGGAAATCCTGCTTTTCACCTTCCACAGCTCATGCTGTGCAATCCCCTGTGGTGCAAAGATGAAGGATTTGAAATTACATTTCTGTGCTTTTGTACATTCTGCTCTTATATTGAAACTGCAAATTACAGTCACCCTATGGCCATATAAAATAAAAAGAAGGGCAAGCAAGTTTTCTTGCCTATTGCTTAAGGCAATGTGGGGTAACGATGTAGAATTGGTGAATTCTACCTCCCTAGTGTTGGTGAAGGTAAGATGCTTACTGCCTGCTTTTTAGTATCAGGGCAAATGTTATTGGTCAGTATCAGGTTTTTTTTCTTTGAAACTTTTTTTAGGGGGGAAATCAGTGTTTTAAAAATATAGNTTCTTAAAGGGTAATATCATCACTACTTCTCTGGAGTAGTGCGATGAAGCATGAATTGGATGATTACATTTTAACTTAGAAGATACTTTAATTTTACTGTGTTTCAGTTCTAATTCCGTATCTTCAGAAATGAAGCAACATTCTTCTGATGAAAAGCCAACTGGATTAACCACTGAGCAGGTTTGTTTTCAAGGGCCGGTTCTTATTTAATTCTTCCTGGATGCAACTCCTGGTTTAAAATCTTATATTTGCATTTCTGCTAGTTAGAAGAATAGCACATATAAAAATCATAAACTACAAAGAGAAATTATGTGAATAGAATAAAAGTATGATATATTTCTCGAGCTAATAAAGAAGTAGAAGTATTTCACAAAGTAATTTTTCTTTTAAAGCTTATTTCATAAATAATTTGTCTTGAGGCTTTTAATATATTATGATACTTATAGGTAATAAATAAGTATGATTCTTAAATATTCTCATTAAAGCCATATATACCTATATATATATATATATATGTGTATATATATATATATGCATATGTATGTCTATACTTTATACACACATATCCCATCTGCAAATGGACATATATATATGCATATGTATGTCTATACTTTATACACACACATCCCATCTGCAAATGGACACACACATATATATATGCATACA